>LNAC01000127.1:3624814-3657533 GCA_002007465.1 Ailurus styani | reverse complement strand
TTACAGAGGAATAGCAGAAGATTTTACTTATCATCAGAAGTAAGAAAAAAAATGTATGGAAATTTCTGTGAAACTACAGAAAAGAAGGACACTATTAGATTGAGTTGCCTTACAGAGATGAGAGTTTGAGATAAATTAACAGGGATTATGCATTATCCTAGTTTATGACTTTCCTTCATTACTGAATTGAACCAAGAATCATACTTGGTCTATGATTCCTGACATTGCGATGCCTGCAAATCCTTGTTGTATAATATAATGAAAGGAATTCCAAAACCTGAGGAGATAGAAACTTTAAAATTCATTATATGTAACTTATTTCACTATATGTCTAGTAAGGAACTGTTTAAATCTCAATGACATTGAAGAATATATTTTATAAGTATCACTGGAAACATGACAGTGATTGCTCTCTATAGGACAGGAATGAATATGGAAGATGCTTGAAATTAGCTAATTGATTTCTGTGGAGATGATGGAATCCTAGTATGTCAGGGGCAAAGAAACACCACCTAACATCTATAGGAAATGTGGACACACTTACTGTAATAGGCAACAAGTTTATAATTGGAATGGTTGGCACACTGGATTATTGGTGATGACTAATTGCTCTTCTCGGCACAGAAAGAAAAGGCCTGACGTCTAAGACCATACTTTTTTACATAATCAAAATATAAATCTAAGTCTAATTAAAAGTAGAGCAGATATTGATCATCACAATGGAGAGTCATGAACTTTGATCCAATTTCCAGGCCTGGTTAAGTTCAGAAAGGCACTGTTACTCACTGGAAGGATTGAAGAGCAGGCAGAGATTTACGACTTAAAGAAAGAACCTGTATTAATATTTTAATTCTGTATTTAAACCATTACTTTAGCCTTCCATCCTAAAAGAGACTTGGCTATTTACCAGTGTAAACAGTCATTCAAGGAACAAACATTTCCAGTTTTATTTTTATTGATTTACTGAGATATTAGTAATTTCTTGTGATCCAGAAGTGATCTACTAGTGAAAGTACATTTTGGAACTGATTCCATCTCATCCTGGGTTTTCTGTATTCATCAACCCAATCAATGAATATTTTCCTGGATCCTGAATATATTAAAATAGACATATTCAGCAGTTAATAGAAATACCACCTTTGTTCCCTGACCTTAAAAGTAAGAGTAATTATTACAAGATGGGATAAGTGTTACCTCTGGAACCAAATTTTCTTAGCAAAATAGCAAAGTGATAACCACACTATATTATTGAGGTACATTAGTAAGTCCTACTATTAAACACTTGGAAAGTATAGAAAGCATATTCACCTTTGACTCATCTGATTGGTCTGTATAGGAGACAGATGTGTCTTGAAATATGACGTGGAGAAAATGAATGCATCCCCTGGTATGAGACTGTGCATCTGCTAAAGCCCTTTCCTCCATTCTCTAAGAGATACAGTTTGACTCAATCTAGCAGGGTACAGCAATATACCTTCATCTTCCTACCTCTAANACCAGATACAGTTTGACTCAATCTAGCAGGGTACAGCAATATACCTTCATCTTCCTACCTCTGAGTTACAAGACTCTCCTGTTATAGGTTCTAATTAACCCACAGGAACGTTGATCATTTTACCACCCCATAGCATGGCATAGTGGTCTATGACGTTGATAGTGCTAAGATCTGGTGGGAAGAGAGAAGCAGGTACCCTGAATGAGTTGGTAAGATACATGCATTCTGGAGCCTGATAGTTAAGCCTCATGAAGAATTCAGGACTCTGTGTCCTGGATGAAGTTTTCAGGAGTCACAGCATGTGTGAGGGAATGTGTCAGGGTATTCTTTCCAAAGGGAAAACAGATTGTAGCTGCATTTATCCACTGCCGCTAAGACAGAAACACAATACTGTTTGGATTTTTTCAACTTTGGAAACAAAGTGTGTCATAGATAGGTGCTTTGTTCTGACCCATCGTACTGAGTAAGTTGAAGGACTATTGGCTTTTATAAGAACCCAAAACCAGAAGATGCTCTCCACCTTGTCCAGGGTTCATTTAACCAGCACTGTCACTAGTCCTCAGGACCCGATGGACAAAGTTAGAAGACAAGTGGTACATAAACATCACAAGCAGCAGTTAGGCTGCAAGGCAAACACAAAAGTTTATTTAACTCAAAATACAGCTTACGTACCCTGTACTGTTTTAGAAAATAAGCTGAAAATTTATTGTTGCAAGATTAAAAATATTAGAAATACAGAGAATGTAAAACAGAGGAGAGATACCTAATGTGTATCAGTGTAAACTTCATGGATTTAAAAGTGATAAATATTGGTAATAATTGAAACATGAAAGTATTAGATAAAGGGGGAAATATACAGTAGACCTAGATAAAAAAGGGAGATTATCCACAAAATTTTCAAATCCTTGTTTAGAGATTGATATACTTATTTCTACTTATGGATTTATTTGGAATGCTTATTGACATTGGTATTTGTCAACAAGTTTTTGAGGGTACACTTGCTAGAAAAGATCTCTCCCGCTCACTTGACTTTTGCTTAGCTCAGCCCAGCTACTTGTGCAGAATGTTCCCACCACTGTACTGGTGGGGGAGGGGAAGGTTCTCCTTTGGTTTCTCTGTTGTTCTTGAGAGACAACTCAGAAGTAGGTCTTTATATTATATGTAGATAGTGATGAACCATAAATTGTGTTACATGCTAGGCAATGATTATTACTTTCATATGAAAAAGGAAATTTAGTGATTCAAGTCTTGGGCAAAGGTGATCAAATTTTTTTCGCTCAACAAAGACTAGTAATAGCTATGTGGACATTGAGCCACCACAGCTCTTGTGCTCTGAATCAGGATCTTCAAAATGGATTCTCTCTTGGCCAGATGGCTCAACATATCTTTCAAAGAAGTCTCATTCCAGATCATTCACTCATCTTTGAGTTTCATTATATTTCAATCACACTCATTCTTGTCTTGCTTCATATGTTTTTCACTTCATTTATTCATAATAATCTGTGATGTCAAATGTAGTTCAAAAAAGGGTGGCTCATCCTGTTTAAGTGGAAGTCATATCATTAAGGAAAATAAAAGATAATGCTGCGTTACTCAAAGGTAAGAAAATTACATTCTTCCTAAAGAAAATTATCCAGGCATTAAACCCTGGAGATGCAGTAAGGGAGCTATTTCTTTCTGTCTAGGGAATTCAATTATTCTGTAAGAAACACTTAAAATATTCCTTCTAACATACCAAAGTGTAGATAAACATATTTTCCTTCACAAAAATTTTAAGCATTCATATTTTGCTACAAATTTAGTTGTTTTAGTTTTGTTTCAGAATATCTGGATGGAATTTTCCTGATCTTAAGGAAAACATTTCTTTAGGTATCAAAATGACATATATTTTTTGATATAATTTGGTAGAAATTTGGTAAGCGGTTTTTGATAGTTAAAAACTGTTGTTTTATATAAATAATGCATTATTTACATGAACTGGAGTCATTTTTTGACCCAGGACTAAAATAAGCAGTACAGAATTGTGTTGGATTTTGTTTCTTTTATCAAGTAAGTGGTAAGTGGGAAAGGGGAAAGAAGATTTTTTAAAATCATTCTTGTGACATTCACTGAGTTGTTTTGTTGCCAGATAAAGGCCAAGTGGTTATAGTTATCCATGCGTCCAGTATAAAACAATTTGAAACAACACCAGTATGTAACATGCAGTGCATTGTTGAAATAGATTATTTTAAGAAAACTGATTATAAATCACAAACAACAATTGTTAAAACAAAACTGTGGGAAATAAAAGAGCATGGTAGCATGGTAAAATTTATTTTATAAAATGGAAACATGTGGATTATATTTTATGAAGTAGAAGCACAAAAATTGATATGATTTTTCTTTTTGATATAAAATAAGATAAAACTAAGCCAAAAACAAAAACATAAAGGAATCATTATGCTTTAAATCAGCTAAACATCTCAAGTTAGAAAAAAAATCTCTGTCCATGCATATGTATGTATCTGCACCTATATATATGTATGCACATATACATGTATGTGTTCACACACAAACATACACACATACATAGATATGCACACACATATGCAACCAATCAACTATCGTTTTTAATATAATGACTATTGCAGTTGCTTAGACATTAGAATTTTCCTAAGTCAATTGATTGTGCAGTTTTCTTGGCATGGTTTCTAGGTATTGATATTTTTGAGGGATATTTTTTTTTACATCATAAGAGCATTTATTCTATCTTGATTTAGATAGTTAGAATTAGCTTGTATAATTTTATTTCAGAAAATGCAATAATCAAATTCTTTTGGGGTGAGGTGCTAATTAACCATTAACTTTGAGCCAAGCATGTATGAAATGCCTATGGTAGGATAACTAACAGATCTTTGAGACATATAATTAGTGGAAATAATATGCAGATTGTTTGCTGATATATTTGTTTTCATTTTGTTGACTGTCACTTCTCTTTATAATTATTTAACTGTAATCTTTTAAATCTGCTCCTTATATTTTTCTGAAGTTATGCCTCTTTAATGACACTTGTTTTCAATCTTAAGTATCCCTTTTGTTCTTTATTTTTGTTTATTTAGTAAAGTATACATATAATTTCTAATATAGTCATCTTTATCACTTCTAAGTCACTTCTGTTTGGTTGTAACCAGTATCCCTCAATTTATTAAGGGATCCATAAAATTGCCTAAAACATATTTTGCTTTATATATGAAAACTGTGGAAGAGAACTGAAGAACAAAGTGGACAAAATAAAGTTTTCAGTTGATAGTAGCCAACTTCTGCTATTGGCTATCCTAGAAGTAGCACAAAAAGCACAAGAATGATGTAATTACTGTAGCAGGTATGGTGTCTATGCATTGGCCTAACAGTATGGACTCCCATTTACCAAGTTTGGTGAAGCTATATCACTTTTGATATTCACCCTATGAACAACAAGATCAAACATTGACCCCCAACCCTTGAAAAGAACATCTGGAAACTCAGTGAAAAATTGACTACTTTGGACCTCTTTTGCCTTAAAGGGGGCAGCAATTCATTTTGACAGGAGTAAATACATATTCCAAAATATAGGTTACTTTTCTGCATTCAGAGCCTCAGGTAGCACCACTCTCCAAATACTTTCAGAATGATTCATTTGCATAACATTTTTACACAACATCTCAGACCAATGGGCACACTTTACACAAAGGAGATACAAATGGGGCACCTGGGTGGCACAGTTGGTTAAGCAGCAGACTCTGGATTTTGGCTTAGGTCATGATCTCAGGGTCCTGGGATCTAGCCCCATTGTAAGCCTCCCCACTCAGGGGGGAGTCTGAATGGGGATTCTCTTTCTCCTTCTTCTTCTGCCCCTCCTCCTGCTTTCTCTCTCTCTCTTTCAAATAAATAAATAAGTCTTAAAAAAGAAAGAAAAGAAGACAGAAGGAAAGAAAGAAAGAAAGAAAGAAAGAAGAGAAAATAAAAGAAAAGAAAAAAGAAAAGAAAAGATAAGATTCAGGAATGAATTCAAGACCATGATATTTACTGACTATTTCAAAATAACAATATCCAGGATCTAGAGGAATGATAGAGCAATTGAATAACCAGTCAAGTGCACAGCTAAGGCACCACCTCAATGGTAATATTTTATAGGAGTGAGGTGTCAGGATATAACATACCAAAGACCCTTTACAGAGATGTGTCCCAGTAGGAAGAATACTGACCAGGGTTCAATACCAGGGTTCAAAATCCCTGGAAGCAGAAGTGATCCCACTTACCATCAGTCTAGAGAGTACTCTTGGGATCAATATTGACAAAAGGAGTAGTAAGAACACAGGATTTGGCAGAAGGAAAAATTTAAGCCATGTCACACATTTAACAATGGCTTTGGTAGCCCAATGGAAAGATTCTTTCAGAGTTTTCTGATTTGAATTGTGGAGAATCATAGGCTGCCAAGAGAAAGGCTTGATCCTAGGTGAGGCAATTCACTGATTCAGTTGGAAATCTGTGCTTCATGTTCCTGGAGCTCTTAGTTTTACAGATGGATGGAAGTATATCAGGAAACATAGCATGTCTTGTTTCCATCATGAAACATATAGAAAAAGTCTGACTTAATCATAAGTATTGCTCTGACTCAAGCACTTTGAGAACTTTGCACCAGTGCTCCAACAGGCAAGAAGGGAAATAATCATCTTGTTTGGGAAAATTGAACCTGATTATCAAGAGGACTTAGAGAGTTGGTAGAAATGCATTTGACATCTAGGCAGCCCATTTTGGTGCCTTTTGGCACTCCCTTGACTAATTTTGATGTTTAGTGGATAAATCCAGCAACCCTGAGCTAAGATCATGTGACCCATGGCTCAGCTTTCTCAGGGAGATGGTCTAAGTCATATTACCAGGTATGCCACTAAGGCCATCAGAAATTCTGGTTGAGGGACACCAGGGTGGCTCTAGTGTTTGGGCATCTGATTCTTGGTTTCAGCTCAGGCTGAAAGTTCAGCTCAGGCTGAAAGGCTGTGAGTTCAGCACTCACGATGGGCTCCATGCTAGATGTGGAGTCTACGAAAAGGGAGGGAGGAAGGAAGGAAGGAAGGAAGGAAGGAAGGAAGGAAGGAAGGAAAGAAGGAAGCAAGGGAGAAAGGAAGTAAAGAAAGAAAGAAGAGAGGGAGGGAGGGAGGAAGGAGAGGGAGAAAGAAAGAAAGAGAGAGGGAGAGAGGGAGGGAAAGAAGAAAGAAAAGGAAAGAAAAGAAAAAAAAGGAAGAAGTTAATTCTGGTTGGGCATAAGGACAATTTAAAATAAATAGTAAAGGAGAGAAACTATGAGTATCAGTTGTAGTCTCAAAATCAGCTGCAATGCCAGGGTCTCTGGTTCATCATCTAACCTCTCTTAAGTTTCACTCAAGAAATGGTCCATCAGAATGCTGGAGGAACTATTATAGAAACCCATATGAAGAATAGTTCTGAGCAATACAAGAGGTGGAAAATGGAGGAAGGTATGATGTCCTTGTTATTCCTGCTACTGAAAGTACAGCCAGAAAATTGCTTTCAGCTGTAAATCTTTTGGACTTCTTTTCTTGGTGAAAACTACATCATGGCTCTTTCAATAACTAGTCAACACAGGATATAAACACCTGGTTCCCTCACTTAAATTGGAACAACTCTGAAGGAGCTCCCCACTGAACCGCCTTAATATTGAGCATGTACCACAACTCTACCCAACCTTACTGCCTCATTCTCTCTTTCATAGATAAATGCATCCAGCAAACCTCTTTGGTACTAATTTCCATTTCATTGTCTGCTTCCTGAGAAACCAACTCAAAGCACTTACAAGAAATTCATTAATTTTCTAAATATTTTTCTAAATAATTTTCTAAATATTTTACATATATTAATTCATTTTATTAATAGAGATATGTACGTGAACATGCAGTTTAAACTTACCAACTAGATAGAAATGCATACGCCAGATGATTAGGTCATTAATATGACTAAAATAATATTTTTTAAACTATCAGAAAAAAAACCTATCCTACAAAATATAAATATAGGCAGTCTGTTTCGTAAGTTACTGTGTAGTTTCATTATCATATGCTCTTCAGCTATGATCATGTAATATAAAAAAGAGCTTTTTGACTATTTTTGCTAGGAATTTGATTTTGTAGATATCAAAAATGTGTACAAAATGTAAAATAATCTTGATTTCAGTACCTAAAATATTTGTTGTATGTGTAGAAGTTATTGATTGTAATATCAACTGTATTGCCATCATCTGTGATAAAAAATAAGGCCGAGTATCGAGTAATATCTTCTAAAGATTCACCACCTTTTTTCATTATTTGCTCTTAATCATAGTTGCTAATGCTTACTCCTCCATTTCCATCAAGGGAAACATTCTTTTAAATAAATGAATACTTTTTAATGAAGTGTTAATTTATACAAACATGAAAGTGAAAATAAACTATGACAGAAACTCATTAAGGATTCTTCTAGGGGTATAAAGAAACTCAAAACTAACACAGTTTTATTTTAAAATTAAAATGCATTCAACTTAGAAAGATTTAGGGAAGAAAACCCACTTTGTTTCAGTAACAAGTTTCCCAGAATAAAGTGTTCCAATTTACAATTTTCTTTTGTTAGGACGGCAAGTAGAGAAAACTGCCATGGGTAATAAATGCATGAGCCTTAGATAAAGATCACTGCTTCCCTATTTAACCTTTTCTTTTCTCTCCAAGGTGATGTGCATTGGTTAGTTTTACTCGTAGGCAAAATTAACTTTTATGTATGGAAAATATATCTGATTACTATTTTTATTCTTTGGATTGGAAAGAATTTAAGCTTTATTTTACATATTTTACATTTTTGTTACTTCCAAAATAAACTACCCACACTTTTTAAAATTACTTTCAAATTAAGAAGTAATAGCACAGAGCTAGGTAGATAATTTAACAGTGATTTTCATGACATAATTTGTTAATCCACAACAGCAAGATGTTCTCTTTTTGAATTGCTTAAATTTTTATTATAGAAAAGTATTCTGAAAATGTTCTTCATAGTATGGAGAACCAAAAAGAAAAATAAAAAGTATATAAAGTCCTTTTGACTTAAGTGAAGGACATGCAATTATATATATTCATGTATGAAAACTTCCTATTGTTCACTGCCCTGCAAATGGATAGAAATTTACTTAAGGGTAAGTAAATGTTACCTCTGGGAAGGAAATTTCTTTGGACAAGAGACCATAATAATCTTGTCATTCAGCAATCACTTTGAAAGTAGAAACCTGCAAGAAGGTGTAGGGGATAGTAGGGACTGTTGTTCCAGGGTGTATTCAATAAACTCTGAGCCTAGTATCTTACACAGTAAGCATTTGAAAATAGCATACGTTTGCATCTTTCAATATGATTCCTTTTCATTTTGCATCATTTATTTCTATCTTATTTACTCTTCAATGAATGGAATTAAAAGCATAATACTGGGGCACATGGATGGCTAAGTCAGTTAAGCTTCTGACTCTTATTCAACTCAGGTCAAGATTTCAGGGTCAAGCCCCACATTGGGCTCCGTGCTCAACAAAGAGTCTATTTCCCCCCTCTCTCTCTCCCTCTCCCTCTGCCCCTCCCTCCACTTGTACATACACACTCTCTCTCTAAAACAAACAAACAAATGAATGGATGAATGATATACTCACCTTTTACTCCATTGGAACTTCATAGGCATTTCTGCTACTCAATAAATAATAGTTTTTTAAAATTAAAGTATTATTTTATGGGCGCCTGGGTGGCTCAGTGGGTTAAAGCCGCTGCCTTCGGCTCAGGTCATGATCCCAGGGTCCTGGGATCGAGGCCCACATGGGGCTCTCTGCTCAGCAGGGAGCCTGCTTCCTCCTCTCTCCTCTCTCTCTGCCTGCCTCTTTGCCTACTTGTAATCTCTCTCTCTATGTCAAATGAATAAATAAAATCTTTAAAAAAAATAAATAAATAAAATAAAATAAAATTAAAGTATTATTTTATTAATACTTAAATTTAAAAAAAACTATTATCACCTAATATAGCAACAAATTCATGTAAATACAATCACATTTATAAAATATTATTATTCTATTACAAACATTTAAAATATACAAATTCTATAAGCATATGCAAATGACAAATGTCTACCATTTATAAGAAAAATTATCTCAGCCAGTAGTTTCATAAATTGATAATTATTCAGAGATTGGGGTGCCTGGGTGGCTCAGTGGGTTATAAAGCCTCTGCCTTTGGCTTGGGTCATGATCTCAGGGTCCTGGGATCAAGCCCCACATCAGGCTCTCTAATCAGCAGGGAGCCTGTTTCCTCCTCTCTCTCTGCCTGGCTCTCTGCCTACTTGTGATCTCTCTCTCTCTGTGTCAAATAAATAAATAAAATCTTAAAAAAAATTATTCAGAGATTGTAGGTATTATTCCTATTAAGTAAAGATGATACTTGAATAGAATTACTTATTAGGGAAACAATTAATTTGTTACTAGATATTCTTTAGCTTAGATATATATAATATACCCTTATGAAATTGAATGTGATATTATAAATAAGATAAATATTTGATCTTTTTTTTTTTAGTTTTCACTTACATTCCAGTTAGTTAACATACAGTGCAGTATTAGTTCCAGGTGAACAGTTTAGTGATTCAACACTTCCATACAATACTCAGAGCTCATCACAAGTGTTTTCCTTAATCCCCATCACCTATTTCACCCATCTCCCCTCCCACTTCCACCCTGGTAACCATCAGTTTGTTATCTATAGTTAAGAGACTGTTTCTTGGTTTTCCTCTCTTTTTTCCCTCATGATCATTTGTTCTGTTTCTTACATTCCACCTATGAGTGAAATCATATGGTATTTGTGATCAATTGTAAGGCAGTTTATCATATTTCTAAGTGCAAAGATTATATATACTCAACACTTTCTAAACGACATCTTTGGTCAAAAGATATTAAGTCAAAGACACCTTATGAAAGCATCAAGTTTTCTATAATCCTACATACTGAAAAAGTAAACATAAGTAACAACAAACTTTTAGTATTGTCCTCAAATGATTATATGATTACTTATGGAATTGTTGGGTATATAAAAGTGATCAAAGCAAAAAATTATAAGAAATCTCATGTGAGAAATTATTTAATATATATGTATTTTATGTTATGATTTAGAAAGCATTACATCAGTATTCTAAACACTAAGAACCTGAAGGAAAAATGAATGAAATGTGATTTCTTGTTTTTAGTAAACATACATGAGAAAATGCAAGTTATATAGTACTGAAATAATATGATGTGAAAATATAAGATCTTACGCATGTATCATACTAATAGTAAATGATCAGTACATATTTGGTTAATTTGATGGACTATGATAAAAATGCTCTGGGATTTGAGGAAACTGTATGTTCAAATAAGCTATTTTAGCTATATGGAACATGCATCTTGAGTGTTTATTATTTGCTAGGAATTGTACAAGTTACTTTATTATTTCATAAAACAGATATTGAGTAGATGAATAATATTGGTCAAGGTTGGACTATTAAGAGATGGACATCGTAAAACAGGAGACAATATCAGTTGATATGTGTAGTAACATGCAATAGAATTAAATGGAATTCCAGAACTGAGGACTACAATTGAAAAGATTTGCTAGGGCTTATTGTGGAAGGCTCTGGATATTAGAAGAGATAGATCTATAATAACAGCTGTTTATTATGTAGTTACTTTGTGTTTTAACATCTATTTCTACAAAAACTGTATACAGTAATCACTAGGATTTTCCCTATATTATAAACAATGAAATTAAGAAAATTAAATGAATTAACTTGCTCTGGTCGCACAGCTACCAAGTATTGTAAATAAAGTTTATGCCCAAGAAGTCTGACAACAGAACTTCTATTCTGAATTATACAGTGCCTGGCCGTTACAGTAGATTAACTTATCTTGACTCTGTTTTGTTATTAATTTTAGACGGAATGTCTCTAGCTGTTCTACAGGTAAATTATCTTGATTATTGATTTTAAATACATGTTATCCATAATTTATAAAAACCTATTCTTAGTTCATTTGATAGTTCACAAATAAAATTGAAATTTTAAAAATAGTATTTATTCATATAATGATGTTTGTATTTTCCATTAGTAATTAATTATATAATTATAATTTTTCTCTATTAGAAAAGTTACATATCATAAAAAGAAATATATCTATATTTATAATTTGTTTCACGAATATATTTATTATATAACGTATTTATTATTTAAAGGATCAAAAATTTACCAATTATATTTTATAGTATTCAGTTTTCTGTATATAAATTAGCCAAATTAAACCATATTTTATTCACTTTCATTCTCATTTTGCACTTATTTCTGAATTACGATGTATTCTAGTTATAAAGATGTCAGTTATTATAGATATACTAGACTGAAAGCAAAAAAGTTCACTTTGAACATAATCCAGTCTCCAAAGTCAAGAGCTGTTTCCCTTTCCCACACATAATTCTGCTACCAATTTGGTATGTGTCATTCTAGAAATGCTTGTGTGAATCTATGTGTATTAATGCATTTATTTATATGCATATGAAGAGGTTTCTTTTTTATGTAGGTGGGGCATAGTATCTGGCTTTCAATTTGAAGTTTTTGAACTTAATTTTATTGTAATTAGGTTTATATCAATATATATAGATATACAGAAATTTTGTAAAGAATGTATTGTGATTCATATTATACATTAAAGTCTCATTAACAATTTATCAATAATCATTAAAATTACAACCATGTGCATAAGATATTTACCTATGTAACACTGAAAAAACTAAAATTTTTTGCCAAATGCATATGCAATTGAACTAATACTTACTGTAATCAAAATTTCTCTTAAGGATCACTTTAAGAAAAGCACAGTAAACAAATAAGAAAGGCAAGTAATGGTTATAGAAAATATCACAATACATATATCTGACTACAGAATAATATTAACAATATATAAAGATCTCCTTGAATCAACTAAGAACACTGTAACCCAGTTGTGAATGATGCAAATTATATGAAAATGCAATTCTGAAAAAAATAAATACAAATATTAGTAAATATATGAAAAAACACTTACAAGTGTTTATTGCAAGAAATTGGAGAAATGTAAATATGTAAATTTTGTTTATGTGTATGTGTATGTTTGTGTTATGTGTTTATGTGTATGTGTATGTGTTAATTTGCTTACTGTGCTATTACCACACAAGGGTTTGTTTTCTTTATTAATCCCTCTGTTTAATGACTGGTTAATCAGGTATAAAGTGCGACTATAGTCTCATAAATCAGAAGACGTAAAGAGATTCAAAAGTGACACCAATTGAACTACACCTGTAGAAAAATTATCAATATTTTTTTGTTGATTCATCTTCTAGGTATTTTTACAATTTTGTTCTTGGACATAAAAACATTTCTTCCATTGCATGATCTACTCAGGAAGTGATAAAGGTAGAAAATAAACTGATTTTTATGTATTAACTTTGTAAATATTAACATGATATCTACTAGCTTTTCAACTGATTCTCTTGAATTTTCAGGAAGATAATAGCAGATACTGATTCTGAATCTCCCTTGCGAAATTTATTTTTTTAATTTCTCTTTTCACATTAGTTTCTAATATCATTGTTAAGCCTCTACAAAAATAGGCTTCCGGTGGTTTATTCATCTACTGTTGTGCTTTAAAGCTTGTTTCTGATTGTTAATTTGACATATACCTATATCTGTCTAATTTAAATGCATATTTATCTGTTTTATCAAATGGCATTCTGCCATCTATAAAGATTTTATTTTTCTATTGACATGAATATTTTGAAATGTAGAAATAGATTTACTATGATTGAACCATGAAATAAAGCACTATTTGTTATGCTGCATAATCCTTTGAAACTGTCTTCTAGTTTATAATATTTTATTATATTTATAATATTTTATTATATTCTGAGAACAAGCCTTAACTATTTAGAAAAGAATAATAATATTATATTAATAATATTATAATATTTTATTTAGTTTATAATATTTAAGATATTTGCTTCAGTATTCACAAGTGAGATTGTTCTGTACTTTAAGGTTTTGGCATCAATATCATACTGACTCTGTTAAAGGAATTTCGAAGCTCCTCTTTTCTTGCTGGGCTCTGAAACAGTTTAAATTACATTTGGCATTATCTATTCTTGAAGTGTTCAAAAATTGGCTTTAGACACCAAAGCTCTTTGGGAAGTCATTCTTTGACAACATTCCCAAATTGCCTCCAGAGTAATTGGTCGGTCTGGATTTTCCACCTCTTTTTCTGCTTGTCAATCCTAGTAATTAAAATAAATAAAATAATTCACTAAAATGGGCTTATTCTCTATTACCCCACTATGTAAAAGGCTTTTCTGAGAACAAGCCTTAACTATTTAGAAAAGAATAATAAAAATATCCCACTCACAAAATAAAAAACAGGTAATATCTAAAAATAAACTTTAGAAGAACTGTGCAGTACCTATAAATATTAAAAAACTATAAAAATATTACTAAGAAACAAAGGGAACATAAATGGGAAGAAATACTGTTTATTTTCTGGATGGAATTACTCAAAGATGTTATTTATTCCAAAAAATGTAATAGTTCAGTTCAATTCTAAAAGAAGTCAGATAATCACAAGATTATTATTATTTTTTTTAAGATTTTATTTATTTATTTTAGAGACAGAGAGAGTGTGCTCACGAGTCAGGGGAGGGGTAGAGGGAGACAATCTCAAACTCCATGCTGAGCACAGAGCCCAAAGCAGGGCTCAATCCCAGGATCCTGAGATTATGACCTGAGTTGAAAACAAAGGTCAACACAACCTACTGAGCCATCCAAGCACCCCTTACAAGATTATTTTCAGGTATATGAGAAAAAAGTATGTGCAAGGATAGCCAATGGCCATGTAAAAAATAAAAAAGAGCAATGAGAAGGAACTTGCCCTATGTAATATCAAAACTTATTCTATAGCAATGTTAATTTAAATAATGTTAGATTGAAAAAGAATCATCTCATAGGGCAGTAACAGAATGGTATTTAGAAACAAGCAGATTTTATGATTAAGATAGTATTTTTAACCAGTGGATATTGGATATTCTTTTCATTAAAGAATATTTAAAGTATAAATATATTTATTTATATATATAATATATATAAATATATTTTATATATATATAACCCTGCAATTGCAGGGTTATAGGGTAGCTCTATTTTTAACTTTTTGAGGAATCTCCACACTGTTTTCCAAAGTGGCTGCAACAACTTGCGTTCCCACCAACAGTGAAAGAGGGTTCCCCTTTCTCCACATCCTCTCCAACATTGGTTGTTTCCCATCTTGTTGATTTTGGCCATTCTAACTGGTATAAGATGGTATCTCAATGTGGTTTTGATTTGAGTTTTCCTGATGGCTAGTGATGAACATTTTTTCATGTGTCTGTTGGCCATTTGTATGTCTTCTTTGGAGAAGTGTCTGTTCATGTCTTCTGCCCATTTTTTGACATGATTATCTGTTTTATGGGTGTTGAGCTTGAGAAGTTCTTTATAGATCTTGGATATCAGCCCTTTGTCTGTAGTGTCATTTGAGAATATCTTCTCCCATTCCATGGGTTGCCTCTTTGTTTTGTTGACTGTTTCCTTTACTGTGCAGAAGCTTTTTATCTTGATGAAGTCCCAAAAGTTCATTTTTGCTTTTGTTTCCTTTACTTTTGGAGATGTGTCTTTTTTTTTAAGATTTTATTTATTTATTTGACAGAGAGAGAGATCAGATCACAAGTAGCAGAGATAGCCTGATGCAAGTCTCGATCCCAGGATTCTGAGATCATGACCTGAGCCGAAGGCAGAGGCTTTAACCCACCTAGACACCCAGGTGCCCATGGAGACGTGTCTTGAAAGAAGTTGCTGTGGCTGATGTCAAAGAGGTTACTGCCTATGTTCTCATCTAGGATTTTGATAGACTCCTGCCTCATGTTGAGGTCTTTCATCCATTTCGAGTTTATCTTTGTGTATGGTGTGAGGGAATGGTTAAGTTTCATTCTTTTATACATAGCTGTTCGATTTTCCCAGCACCATTTATTGAAGAGACTGTCTTTTTTCCACTGGATATTTTTTCCTGCTTTGTCGAAGATTATTTGACCATAAAGTTGAGGGTCCATATCTGGACTCTCTACTCTGTTCCATTGGTCTATGTATCTGTTTTTATGCTAGTACCATGCTATCTTAGTGATCACAGCTTTGTAGTAAAGTTTGAAATCAGGCAATGTGATGCCCCTAGCTTTATTTTTCTTTTTCAACATTTCCTTAGCAATTTGGGGTCTTTTCTGGTTCCATACAAATTTTAGGATTGTTTGTTCCAGCACTTTGAAAAGTGCCAGTGGAATTTTGATTGAGACAGCGTTGAAAGTATAGATTGCTCTGGGCAGTATAGACATTTTAACAATGTTTATTCTTCCGATCCACAAGCATGGAATGCTTTTCCATCTTTTTGTATCTTCTTCAATTTCTTTTATGAGTGTTCTGTAGTTCCTTGAGTACAGATCCTTTACCTCTTTGGTTAGGTTTATTCCAAGGTATCTTATGGTTCTCCCAAAAAACAAAAGTCCAGGACCTGATGGATTCCTTGGGGAATTCTACCCAACATTCAAAGAAGAAATAATACCTATTCTCCTGAAGCTGTTTCAAAAAATAGAAGCAGAGAGAAAACTTCCAGACCCTTTCTACGAAGCCAGCATTACCTTGATCCCCAGGCAAACCAGGCAAAGACACCATCAAAAAGGAGAATTTCACCAATATCCCCGATGAATATGGATGCCAAGATTCTCAACAAGATGCTAGCTAATAGGATCGAACAGTACATTAAAAAGATTATCCACCATGACCAGGTGGGATTTATCCCTGGGATGCAAGGGTGGTTCAACATTTGCAAATCAATCAATGTGATAGAACAAATCAATAAGAGAAGAGAGAAGAACCATATGGTCCTCTCAATTGATGCAGAAAAAGCATTTGACGAAATACAGCATCCGTTCCTGATTAAAACTCTTCAAAGTAAAGGGAGAGAGGGAACATTCCTCAACTTCATAAAATCAGTCTATGAAAACCCACAGCAAATATCACTCTCAATGGGTAAAAACTGACAGCCTTCCCATTGAGATCAGGAACATGACAAAGTTGCCCACTCTTACCACTGTTGTTCAACATAGTACTAGAAATCCTAGCAACAGCATTCAGGCAACAAAAAGAAATGAAAGGTATTCAAATTGGCAAAGAAGAAGTCAAACCCTCTCTCTTCGTAGATTACATGATACTTTATATGGGAAACCCACAAGACTCCACCCCCAAACTACTAGAACTTATACAGCAATTCAGTAATGTGGCAGGATACAAAATCAATTCACAGAAATCAGTTGCTTTCTTATACACTAGCAATGAAAATTTAGAAAGGTAAATTAGAGAATCAATTCCATTTACTATAGTATCAGGTGTATTTTCATACCATAGTAATATCTTCTTTAATTTTAGTATTACTTAAATCTATATTTGATTATTTATCACAACATAATTGATTATTGGCATTTTGTTAAGAACAAAAATCACATCTTTATATATAATGGTTAAAAAAAGAAATATAAATTATCATTAGCTTAAAGTATAAATAACTATATTATCTGGAAAAATATATAATCTAGAATATACACTAGTGAAAAATATAAGTTATAGCTAATAAGAATATTAACATTGCTTGAACAAAATTATTAAAGTTTAAAGAAAAATAATTATTAAAACCTTCTTAATGATTTAACCATATTAAGTTTATCACTTCATATGTACTTAAATTCTATAATAAGAGATTATTTTTTAGTTATATTTTAACGTTTGTTGAACAAGAATACTTGTGTCATGGAAGATAGTAACACTTTACATTATTGTTTTATGAATTGAATTTAATTTAGGTATTTATGATTGATTATGGTTTGATTATCAATGTAGAAGAATGTATACTTTTGCCCTGATGACTGAAATTTTTTTACTGTATCCATTTGCACATTATTTTATATTCATACATGCATATTTTTTCAGTGGTTTTTGCTGAGACATTTCTTCTTTCTTACCAAGAATTTTTGTTCATTATCTTCAGATGATACCAAAATGCTGGTGAAAATGAGGGTAAGAACTGCAGATTTTTCTTAACAATTCAATTATTTTAAATGTTATCACTTTATACATTAGTATTTATTTTTATATGAATATATGGATGTCTAATTTTTGACATTTCGGCTCTCTGCTCAGTGGGATTTCAGCTTCTTTCTGTCCTGTGATTTCTCTCACTCTTGATCACTCTCAAATAAATAAATAAAATATTTAAAAAATAAAAAAAAAAGAAAAATTAACAAAAGAAAACTAAAAGGTAGGGGTGCCAGGGTCTGACTCTTGCTTTTGGGTTAGTTGGTGATCTCAGGGCCCTGGTCTCAGTGTCATGGATTGAGTCCCATGTCAGGCTCAGCATGGAGTCTGCTTGGGATTCTCTCTCCCTCTCCCTTGCCCCTCCCCATGTGAGTAAATAAATCTTAAAAAAAAAAAAAAAGAAAAATCAAAGGAAAATCAAAGAGTGGAAGAAAATAAATGCAATATATTCATCTTGTAAAAGCCTTATATTTTTAAAATATTTAAGGAAATCCTACAAATTAATAAGAAAAATTCAGATAATCCAGTTTCAAAACATGGTAAGAATTTTCAATATTCATTTCCCTAAAGTAGTCCAACATCATTAGTTGACAGGATTACTAGAATACAAATTTAAGCCACATTGCATTACCAAATGCCTCAGCAGAATAACTTGAATTCAAAAGACTGATAAAACTAACTGAATGAGTGGAGATGGGGTACCTGATTTGCTCATATGTGTTTAGTAAGAGTATAAAAAACAAAGAATGCAATAATTTTTTTCTTAGTTTCCAATAAATTTGAGCATATGCCTAATCAGACCCAGAATTTCCACTCCAAAAATATAATTGCAAGAAATGAGAACATAAGTTCATACACACACACACACACACACACACACACACAATATTAAGGATTATTCATAGCAGTTTTATTTACAATAACTGAAAATTAGAAACAGCCAAGTGTCCATTATCAGAATAGTTAAACAAAATATAAATTAATTCTATTGAGTGCTGTACAGAAATAAAAGTGATGCATGCAACTACATGGATTTGAGCAAAAGAAACCACACACAAGGAGACTAATGTTTATATTATTACATTTATATGAAGTTCTAAAATAAGCGAAGCTAATTTGTGTTAATAGAATTCTAAGGAGTAAAGATTATGAAGGCAGGTGGGAGAATCGAATGTCAGGAACAAGAGGGAACTCCTTGGGTGGAAGGAATTCCCTCTTTGTTTCAATCTAGGTGGTGATTACCCAGGAATAGACATCGGTTAATATTCTCCAAGCTGCACACTTAAGAACTACACATTTTACTTTTTGTAAAACACTCTTAATGTGCAGGGTAAAGAAAGGAAGGAGTGGAGGGAGGGAGGAAGGGAGGAAGAGGGCGAGAGGGAGGGAGGAAGGCCTGACAGGCCAAAAAAATTTCCTTTTTGAGAAATCTTGCATAGATAAGAGGTGGAGAAGAAAGGAAGGAAAACAACAATGAAGATCACATTTAAGAAGGCTTGGACACCTGGGATTAAATATTAGCTGCCTATATCTACAAGAGCAGAGAGGAGGTATGCTTCTAGAAAAGAGAGCATGGCTGATTTTATCAAAGGAATTTAAGTATGATTAAGCTTACTATATCACTCCCATTTCCTCCTAGCATATCTCAATAGCTGTTTACTCCCAAAGGAATACAATAATTGTAAAGGAATCAATGTAAAAATTGTTATATGGGGCTATGTTATGCTGTATAAAGATGCTATAAGTGAGGAATGTGTCAGGAGAAAATAATATTTAAGAAGATAAGAAAAATAACCCCAGAAAACTGGGATATTGCCAACAAATAATTCTATGAGTTTCACAGAAACTAATGGCAAGACAATTCCCTTAACAAAACGTTTTTTCATGGAAATGGACCCACCAAACAAATAGAAGCCAGGGGAGAAATATATAAATGCAATTTTATAGAGTTAATACTATTTTGAAGCCTCCCTAAGAAACAAAAATATAACTGAAAGCCTTACTAGGGAAAGTGAAGTCAAGCTTAAAAGAAATAAAAAAAAAATGAAAATAAAATCAAACAAACTATTAAAAGAATACAGATATGAGAGAAATGTAAAGGAGGATTGCCCTATGCGTGAGACTTGTTCAACCTTCTGTTTATCGTGTTTCATATACTTCCATAATTTGCCTTCTGTATGGGATCATCCAAGGTTTCTGAAAAGCACTAAGATGGTATTGACTCTTGGGACTTTATTAGAGGTCATGGCTGCCTCAGAGAAACATAAAAGGAGTCAAGAAGAATGAGAGAGAAGTTGGACTGCAATGCAAATCTGATCCCAAATGGAAGGAAGGACAGAGGTTTGGAAGAACATGTCCTTGACTGCCATGTTAAAGAAAGGTTTGGCAGGGAAACCAGAGTCTTGGGATAAAAGACAACAGGCAGAGGAGTTCTAAATCTCCGAGAGGTGGACCTACCTTAATCATGCCTCCAAACTCTGTAATCAGCTGGAAGCAGCATATAGAAAGCATAGTTGTTGCATAAACAGTGGAAGTATTACACAAAAAGCTACCACTGGGGACTTTGTCAGTGGTCCTTCCTGTAGGTGGGAAGACTGAGAGGTGCTTTCTCCTAGCTATCAAACTAGGCAGTGTATGTAGGATGCATGTTTATTAGTGAGCTCTACTTCACCAGTCCGTGTCTTTCCATGAATGATACCATGTTTATCCTCTCTGAGTTTCAGCTGTTCCTATAATAGCTGATTTGTCACCAAAAGTGACTAGTCCGGGAAGGAACACATAATGCAAGCCAATTAATGTGCCCTTTATTGATTTATCTTAATGATATATCTTTATGAAATATCTTTTAATGATAAATCTTAAAACTGTTTTCATGTCAGTGCTTATATACTTATCACATCATTTTTAATAGCTGGGTAGTATTCTGTTGGATAAATTTTCCAAAATATATTTACTCTTGAATTAATAGACATTAACTTTGCTTCTAGTTGTTTGCTGTTAGTACATTGGTTTGAACACACACACAAACACATATTTTGAATCTATCTAAAGGTAAATCTAAAAAATGCTGAATACAAGAGGATATGCCATTTTGTTTTTAATACTTTCAAATTTAAAACAAAGGTGATGAAGACAGATTTTTTTGTGTACAACAAATCCGACTTACTTAATGTAACTGGTGAGACTTTTAATTATCTTTGCTATTTGGCTAGTAATTACAAAAAGTTAATCATCTTTTTACATTTTCATACCCTGAAGGAATTTGTTGAGTTTCAGTGTGTATAGATAGAGACATAGATATATAAATATAATACACATATTTATATATATCTATTTACCTTACATATATATATGATATATATACATATATATATATCAGTCTTTTCTGTCATAAAATTGGCATGCAATTGACAACAGACACAACACATATGTATTAAAACACTTTTTGAAATGATTATGCTTAATGTACAGTATTTTTTAACAAAGTTGTACAAAATCAATAAAACCATTAAAATTGTTAAGATGCATAATGTCATTTATTGTATTTAATATAATTGATAATATATTTGATTTGGCAACATATGTAAATAAAGAGATGTACAAAAACATCTCAGCTTACCACATGAATGGAAATAAACTCATATTTGCACATTCAAGCTTGGTGTGACAGGATAAATTTGGACGTTTTTTCTATTGGCTATTGAGCAGTATTTAGCTTCAGTCCTCATAAAGCTTTAAAAAATTATTTGATAAATTACTTAAGAAGGCTCACAAATAATACATCTGTTTTCTCCAACTCTAAGGTGTACTAAACTCAGCTACAACTGTATCATTTCAGCTCATAAACTGTAGACTAGTTTCTCCATGTCTACTTAAAGTGGAACTTCTAATGGTTTTAACAAAATGTGGATGAAAATGCTTTGATCTAAACTTCATACATTTTTTCATTTTCCAAAAAATCAAAACCAAGTCCTAGAACTAATCATAAAAGATAACCTCATATACCTTATATCAAAATGTTATTTATATGTCATATGTTGCGGATTATATTTCAAAACCTTCTTGTCTGTGTGGTACATGAATTAATGTAAAATCAGAACTTATAACTACAAGGTATATACCTATTATTGTTTTCAAGATGAGTATAAAATTTATAGTCACAAGAAAGTGGTACAAGAGATATAGTATGGAGCTGTTTGCTGAAATTCTTTAGAAATCTAATACTGGAAACATAACATTATAGAATTTAAGTTTAATTATTATTTTGATGTATTAAATTCTATTTTTATGATAAAGATAACAAAATTAAGGGAAAAGTTTTTGAGGGTGGAGATTTCTTTAAATGCAATGGGTTGCATGATAGACTATTCAGAATTATTTGAAATCTGTTTTGAATTACTTGATTTTTATATTTTTGGGTGTTTTTGGCTCACTGTATTCAAGATCTGGTAATGTTTTGTGAATGCAAAAGTAAAGCTGAGATGGGGTGCCTGGGTGGCTCAGTCATTGAGTGTCTGCCTTCAGCTCAGGTCACAATCCTGGGGTCCTGGGATCAAGCTCCACATCAAGTTCTGTGCTCTGGGGGAAGTCTGCAGAAGCAGGCCCTCTCCTACTCCCCCTGCTTCTTTCTCTTCCCTTTCTCACTATGTCTCTCTTTGTCAAATAAATAAAGTCTTAAGAAAAAGTAAAGCTGAGAAATTTTTTATCCTATTACAAAAGAAAGGGGAGGAAGACAATAAAGAAATTACTTTTTGTATTTTCAAAGAACACTTTATCATTTATTATATGTATTGGATTTTCTCTTTTAGGTACTCAGAATCTGAAAACTCTTCTAATCATAGACCTTGTAGATTTTTGTCATTGTCTTCACTCTATTTTATTTTTGTATCAGTTTTATTTTAAAAACTATTATATTTTCAACTCCCATTTGTTTTCCTTACATGGATAATTATTGCAATGTGTTCGTGTGGATACTTTTGTTTTTTTGGTTTTTTTTTAATTTTATTTATTTCACAGAGGGAGAGAGATCACAAGGAGGCAGAGAAGCAGGCAGAGAGAGGGGGGAAGCAGGCTCCCCGCTGAGCAGGGAGCCCGATGCAGGCCTCGATCCCAGGACCCTGAGATCATGACCTGAGCCAAAAGCAGAGGCTTTAACCCACTGAGCCACCCAGGCGCCCGATACTTTTGTTAATATGTGTTCTTCTAAAATATATTCTTGGGCACCTGGATGGCTCAGATGGTTAAGCCTCTGCCTTCAGCTCAGGTCATGATCCCAGGGTTCTGGGATCAAGTTTCCTGCATGGGACCCCTGCTCCCCGGGGAATCTGCTTCTCCCTCTCCCTCTGCCATGAACTCTCTTTCTGTCTTTTATGAATAAATAAATAAAATAAAAAAATACATTCTTAAAATTTTTATGTTAATGTTTTTTATATTTGTGTTTGTATTTTTGTGTTTATATTTCTGTCTTGTCCATCGCTTCTAAGCAATACACAGTACTACATGATGAATTTGCACTTCCCACTGAAGGTTACCCCATTTTGTTGGTATTATAGTTAGTTTGGGTTTAACAGATATTTTTAGATGGATCATAGTTATTTCTGAAGTCATATGTGGGAGTTGTTACATGAAGAGGTCCTAGTTGTTTCTAAGTATCATTCAGTTATTGCTGGTCATCCTCTCAAAGAAATGTCTTCCCACTGTGCAATCTCATCTGGCATGATGATATAAAGGAGTGGGATGTATTGAGATGACTGTGACCTATGTCATCCAGCCCTGCATGATCTGAAAAGTACAGAGCCAGAAAATCTAGAACAGTTTATTTTTTTCTTTTAAGAGGAATATATGGTTTCTGTTCAAATTGGAAGTTCTCTTTTGTCAGAAATATATTGGGAATGCAGAACATACAATACAAGTTACACTCCCCCCTTTTTTTTGTAGCAGAAATCATGGGAAGTAGACTGTATATTTATTTGGAGAGGACAGAAATATAAACAATATGTCTGTAGGTAAAATATCATGAATATGAATCTGTGTATCAGATATAATTTAGCATAACTGACACAACTTATTCTGTCATCAGCTCCATATTAAGTGCCATGTGAGGTTGCTATTGATACAGAAAACTGCCTGAAGATAAGAGTGTTCAGTGATTAAATGTCAACAAATATTGATTAATAAGGAAATGCATGCTATGAAAGAATAATTTGATTATACAAATTTGTAGAAAAATATAAACAGATGTAAGGCACCTGGGTGGCTCAGTCATTAAGCGTCTGCCCTGGGTCCTGGGATCAAGCCCTGCATCGGGCTCCCTGCTCAGTGGGGAGCCTGCTTCTTCCTCTCCCCCTGCTTGTGCTGTCTTTCTCTCTCTGTCAAATAAATAAATAAAATCTTAATATATATATATGTATATATATATACATGTAGTATAGGGAAATTTAAAACATTCAATATATATATTTAGAATATTTGTGAATTTTTAAATAAATTATTGGCATCATAATAAAATACAAACATGATGGCAAATATCTTAGTGGAAGTCAATGATATAACCTGAAAGAAAGTGTGGTAGTTTTAGCTTTTTCAAATTTGTTATTATTTTGATCTCTGTTATAATAAAAATAATTTATTTTCTTATTTGTATTTATTTATTTATTTTTTTTTAAGGACACCTAAAAGTAGCATATGCCACAGGTCTCATAACATTTGGATCTCCACCTGAAAATATATTTCTTTAAAATTGCACTGTTGAATTACTTCAGTATGTAATTTACAAATTGCTCATGTTAAATAGGGAACTAATGAGTTATTTTTTTCATTTGTGATAGTCATATGTAGTTGAATAAGTCAAGATTCATCCTGCATTTAGAAACAAAACAGCCCCTTGTTTCGTTGTGTATATTTAGAAACAACATATATAAGATAGAAACAATACTTTAATCAAAGTTTGATACTATTTCCTGTTAAACCATTTGAATTGTCAACCTAAAAAGATATAAACTGAAGCATATTCAAATTACTGGAGACTGAATTTATTTGGGAAAAGCAGAGGAATTGCATTTTGTGGAAATGCATGCTGTAACTAGCTACAGGTTGAGGGTTTAGTACAGACTATTTTTATGGGCAAAGAATGCAAACAGGGGAGGTCTAGCCAGAGTCCAAGCAGTAAATTTGTTGGGTTGAAGATGGGGAGAGATTCTTGCTGGATGTTCACTAGTGGGGAGATAAGTCTTGGTCTTCTGTAAATCATCACTTAATGGAAATCAGTCTCTCAGTTCTTAAGCTCCAATCTTCCACAGGCATGTGGGTGTAATTCTCTATTTTGTATCCTCTGATTTCATTTCATTTATTTATTTTTCTGATTTCATTTTAGATTGAAATTCTTTCATAGAACATATTATTTAAAAGTTTCTGCACTACCAATTCATTTTTAGTAGTTTCTTCCAATTTCTTTAATTTTTACATTGATTTTACATATTGCTAGGAATTTAGCCATTTTACCTAGATTTTTGAGAGTATTAGTGAAGATGGTTCAAAATACATTAACACATGTATAATTGAGCATCTTATCTTTTATTTCTGTACTTAAAACATAAATAAACAAGTTCTATCTTGTTTATTTTTAAATATCACCTTTGTTATATCTGAATTATGTTTTTTTTATTTTTCTCAAGTTTATTGATTTTTATCCTTTATATTTAATGTGAATTTGGCCCCTTTTTTCCTGTGGATTATTCTATTGCTTTAATCTGTTTTTTATTTAAATTCTGAGCACTTTCGGTTTTTAGATTTTTTTTTCTTAATAAATAAATCTAAAGTTAATTCATGTTTTGCCTTAGCTAGGTTATACTACTAGGTTTGCTATGGAAGCTATTATTAATCAACTCTAAGCTTTTCTTAATTTACTTTTTAACTCTACCATGTCTTCTTCCTTTAGCTTAAATAGCATAATACTGTATAATTTAACTTTCACAAATATGGGGTATTTTCAGGTATTTTTATGTTATTAATCTATTATAATAGCTTATTTTTCTGAGGTAACATAGTCTAGATAATAGATGTTATTTGAAATTTTTGAGCTACTTCCATAATCTAATACATATGTTATATGTTTTCTTTGTATGAAAATCATCTGTATGCTATAAGGACAAACAAAAATTAAAAATACAAGCTTAATTCTCAGGGTGTTTGGGTGGCTCAGTTGGTTAAGTGTCTGCCTTTGGCTCAGGTCATGATCCAGGATCCAGCCCCACATCAGTCCAGTCCATCCAGCTCCCTGCTGAGCAGGGTAGTCTGCTTCTCCCTTTCCCTCTGGTCTTACCTCTGCTCCTACACGTGTCCTCTCCTGCTCTATTTCAAATAAAAACTTAAAGTCCTAAAAAAAAAAAAGGAAAAACTTAATTGTCTCTGTGGAAAAAAAGGTAAGAAATCTCTTTTCTCTCCTTTTTCTTATTCACTTACAAAACAAGTAAGTTTAAGGGCTCCCGGGTGGCTCAGTGGGTTCAAGCCTCTGCCTTCAGCTCAGGTCATGATCTCAGGGTCTTAGGATCAAGGTCTGCATCAGGCTCCCTGCTCAGTGGGGAGCCTGCTTCCTCCTCTCTCATGCCTGCCTCTCTGCCTACTTGTGATCTCTCTCTATCTGTCAAATAAATAAATAAAATCTTAAAAAAAACAACAACAACCAAACAAGTAAGTTTAAGTACTTTTTCCACTCTTTGATATGTATATAAATCCTTTGAAAACTAGATAGGACTTCTGTTAGCTCTATGATCAGAATGTATTTCTCAAGACTCTGGAGGCACCTCATTGAAATGTTAACATTAACTAAGATGGCACCCAGATCTCCCTCTTCCTGTGAGAGGGTAGGAGCCTTTGGTGGGGACCTAACTCCAAACTGCAAAACTACTTCCTGTCATCAACAACTGTGAAATTTGTTTCTCCTTTGGATAAAGCCAATTAACTAATGTAGGTTGTTGCCCCAATTACCAAATAAATTTCAGGTGTGAGAAATGGTGTTGTCATATCCTCTTACTTGAGAACTAATTATTTTTTATCTAGAAATATGTCTGTAATGGATTATATCTGCTTGGCTTATATAAAAGGGTGAGATTTCTTCCTGTCTTTGCAGTCTCTTGGAGGATTACCTATGATACATATCACATTCTGGTTTAATGCTATTTATAATAAAAACTGTTTTCTTCCTCTGTTACCTTTGTGAAGAGGATTTCGATTTGAGAGAAGATTATGGTTTTACTTATATTTCCCCACAGTGCTTAAGAAGAAAATATTCTCTGTTGGATATTTATTTCAGTTTATAATGTTACCTTTCTAGCTTTAAAAGTATATTGTTTAGTATTTTAATATTACTACTTAGTTTTTGTCAGTGAATCTATTAGTTTCTGAGTTGGGCAAATTAATATTTACCAAGATGTTGACACAGTATTTCTTTAATTTTGGTCATTGATTCACTTATGTTTTTCATATATTTTTAGTTACCTACAAATATATGATGTTAGATATTCTTTATTCCTTATCTTACCAGCATATGACTTTTTTATATATCTTTATTTTTGCTTTAAATTATGTTTTTATATATCAGATGTTAGTATTGATTCCCAAGATTGTTTTAGTTCATGGATTTTTCATATATCTTTTTAAATAAAGTTATTTCAAATATTAAGATCTGTTTTTGATTTGTTTGTTATTTTATTTTGCATGTTGTATGATGCCATTTGTGACTGGGACTTGGGAGTTCAGCCCATTTATACTAGGGTACCACCTATTTTAATAGGAGTTATATTTACAGTTTTATTATTTTTTAAATCTACTACATTATATCATCTTGTCTTTGATATTTCATTTTTTCTCCTTTCCTACTTACAGCTGTGTTATCTTCTGCATGTTTACAAGATATACATATTTGTTTTAAACTATAATCCTTAAATTAAGAACCCATGTCATTATTTTTATCTGATTTTCAAACTTATTTGTAATCATATATATTATCATATGTTATATATGTATCAGACCAAACAGTGTTTTCGCAAACTTATATCTCTGTCTTCTTCTTCATTGTCTAGCCACTTTATGTTAACATTGATTAGATTTTATATGATGCATTTTTAGAGATATGCCTTCTTATTTTTTGTGTCAGCGTAAGACTTTGCTTAGCACAACAATGTTCATACATCTCTGAAAATACTTATATTACTTAAATAAAATATAGTAAGACATAAAATTCTAATAATTTCTAATGACTTTCCTTTAAGAGTAAAATTACTATACCCTCCTTTTTTTTAACCTTTATTTAAATTTAAAAAATCTGGATCTAATCAGATTTTTTTTTTTTTTTTGTACATCTACTTCTTCTTCTCTGGAAGAATTAAAAAGTTCTTATTATCATTTGTTTTTTAAAATTTTATTTTATCATATCTGGAGCAGATAATTCATATATAAATAAAAACATTATTTTTCTTATTGAGAACATTCTTATTTCACACATAAGTAAAAACATTCTTTTTTGCTTCTTTAGTATCAAATTTCATGTTCCTTCATTTAAAAAACATGTAGCTTTGAATATTTGATGGTAGAGTCTTTCCTTTTGTCTTACTCTTTCATTAATCTTACAAAATACAGTTCTCATTGCCAAGGAACCAGCCTTGAGTGAAAGAGAAACCTGAGTTCAGGGGTGGGAATGAGAAAGAAAGAGACACAAAGGGATCCAGAGGGTCGCAGCCAATGCTCCTAAGATGATGATTATTTGTTTACAGCAGTTTTATAGGATTCAAGCACAATACAATCACAAAGGAGTCACCTTGATCAATGCATAGATAATTCAATAGAACAATCAACTGGTAAATAAGAGTTTTCTCATTCAGCGCTGTTACACTACATTGCCTCAGATCAAGTAGCTTAAGGGCAAATCTGCTTTTCTAGGCCTACTCCCTGCAACGTGCTTCTGCAAGTTGTGGTTATGGCAGCACTTTAGGGCTGAACCATGGTGGTAAGGCTGGTCTCTGACCTGGCCCTAAGACTGCAAGGACCCTGTCAGCGTGCTGCCTAGTCACCATATCTCATCAATTTTTTTATTCTGCCTTATATAACTAGATCTTCCAACTCAGTGATTCATTCTTCATCTACATCTGCGGTGTTACTTATCACATCTATTTCTTTCTCATTTTATATGTTATTTTTTTTTACAAGTGGTACTTTATATTTTTTATCCTTTCCTATTTCATAGCACATTACTCATAATTACTCCAATTTTCTTAAATATATTTAACATCTTTATTTTTAGTTTATCTGCTCTGACAATTTCAGTTTAGACCACATATGCTGTTGATTATATATTTTTATTTGAAGGTATTGTAGTATTTTGGTCTTGGAGTGCATATTGTAGTAAAGAGACATTAGCTGTTTTTTTTAGTAAGGATCTCAGAGAAAAGCAGAAAAGCAGGCCCTAATCTGATTCACTTCAAGTGATTTTCAGGTGAGTGAAGACATGAGTTACTTCCTGGGCAGAGATCCCAGGTGCCACAGAATCTTGTTTACTGCTACATCAAAGCTGACTATTTAAGCTCACAATTTAACTTTCATTTCTTTAAGAGAAGGTACATTTGAAGAAGACATTGCTCTTGGTAGTCATTGATCAGTCCTGGGAATTTTGAGAGCTAATATTAAAGGAGTGAAGTGTAAAGATAAACTCATTGCCTGGCATATATTTTCATCATTTCTCAATAGTAGCCAAAACTTCTGTGACCCTAATATCACCTTCAAAGTCTGGATGTTGTATGCCAACACATGGTAAAGAGGCAAGGAAAGAGATGAAAAATTTTTTTGGCAAAAATTATATATGCTGTCCTTGGGACCTTCTGTTGATCTAGAGGTCTTAATTCCAAAGAGAAGGATGCTACTTCCAGAAAATACAGCAATGATTCTATTAAACTGAATTAAGGCTGCCATCCATCTGTTTATTCACAGAACTTTTGAATCTACAGGCAAACCGGGAGATACTATATTGGCTGGGGTGAATGACCTTGTTTATCAAGGGGAAATTGAGCTGCAACTACACAATAGAGGGAAGGAAGATTATGATTGGAATATAAGAGACACCTTATAGTACACCATGGCCTGTGATTAAAGTCAGTGGAAAACTACAATCCAATTGAGGCAGGACAGCTAATGATGATGGGGTGTCCCCACAAAGTAAAGAACCACATCTGAGGTTTGCTGGGGATGATGGGAATATGGAGTGAGTACTGGAGGAAGGTTGTTATAAGCACCAACTACAACCATGTGACCAGTTGCACAAATGAAGTCTTTAATTATTATAAGTATTTTCCTCTTTTTTATGAATGTGTTTGCAAGTTTGTGTGTATATGAATATATGCATATATTAAGCAAATATTTTTGTTTACTTTCCTAGCCCCCTCATCATCTAACATGAGATAGATTAATCACAGTTAACTTTAAAGCATGATACTGTCATAGAGTATCAAGAAGAGTAAATAGTACCCAAGGATTTTGCCCTCATTTCTAGATAAAGGATTAGCATATTGCTAGTTGTACAAAGGATCTTTGTATCACATTAGGTAGAAATATGACTATCAGTTTTTATTTGAAGATTAAGTATGGTTTAAAGAAATGTGTATGAGGGCGCCTGGGTGGCTCAGTGGGTTAAAGCCGCTGCCTTCGGCTCAGGTCGTGATGGGCCCCGCGCCTGCCAGGGTCCTGGGATCGAGGCCCGCATCGGGCTCTCTGCTCAGCAGGGAGCCTGCTTCCTCCTCTCTCCTCTCTCTCTCTCTGCCTGCCTGTCCGCCTACTTGTAATCTCTCTCTGTGTCAAATGAATAAATAAAATCTTTAAAAAATAAAAAAAATTAAAAAAAAGAAATGTGTATGAGTGCTAAGTTGACAAATATAAACTGTAATGATTAGTTGCACTTGTTAATGTAACTAATCTAGAGTTCCAACTAATTCAGTTAAATACTAAGTATTTCTTTTTTTAAAATTATTTTTATATTTTTTAAAGATTTTTAAAATATATTTTTTTAAAGTTTTCTTTTTGTTTTTTAATTTACTTGACACAGAGAGAGAAAGATCACAAGTAGGCAGACAGGCAGGTAGAGAGGGGAGGAAGCAGGCTCCCTGCTGAGCAGGGAGCCCAATGTGGGCCACAATCCCAGGACCCTGGGATCATGACCTGAGGCTTTAACCCACTAAGCCACCCAGGTGCCCCCCCTTTTTTTAAAGATTTTATTTATTTTTCAGAGAGAGAGAGAGAGCACAAGCAGGAGAGCAACAGGCAGAGGGAGAAGCAGGCTCCCCACAGAGCAAGGAGACTGATGCGGGACTCAATCCCAGGACCCTGGGATCCTGACCTGAGCTGAAGGCAGTTGCTTATCCTACTGAGCCACCCAGGTGCCTGAATACTAAGCACTTCTGTGAAGGTATGTTGTAAATTCAGATTTTATATGCAGTCAACTGACTTGAAAGAAAGAACATTATCACTGATAATCTGGGTGGGTGGGCCTCAGATAGAGTCAGGGAAAAGCCTTAAGAACAAATCTGAGGAAATGTATTTCTTCCTGTCTCCCCTATTCTCATTGATGGTCTGTCTCTGTCTCTATTTCTGTCTCTCTAATCTCAGTCTCTCCCTCACTGGTTCTGTTTTACTTATAGAACCCCAGGGAATACAGAAGTAATAGGAAGTAGAGCAACAAATTAAGAATACCTATATGACAAATAAGAAAAAATGCAAAATGTAAAATATTCTACAAAAGAAATGATCTAACGTCTCCAAAATATTGTTTTACTTATATATTATTTTTTTCAATTTCACTAAATTATACTTTTAAAAAAACAGCCAAAATGGCAGAAAGTTTGGGAGAATTGGGCAGAAGGACCCGCAGATTTTGACAGAGCTCGCTCGGCCCTTTCCGGGCATTTTTTCCAGGACCACGCAGAGAGGCACCTGGCCATTTTGAAGTCCAAAGCCGGCTGGTATTTCTCCCCAGGTCCCACGAGATTTCTTCTGAAATCCATATGGTTGGGGCAGAAAGCTCCCAAGAACTGGGCCGAAAGACAAGACTCTTTGGACGACTCTCCCTCAGCTTTTTGGGTGTGGTTTTGGAGATGGGAGACCTGAAGCCCCGCGCCATTTTGGACCTGGGAGAGCTGCCACTTTGTGTGCCCTGGAGCAAGGATGGAATTGTCCGGAATTTGTGGCACAATTCTCACGAGCTTTCTGCCCAAATCGACATCGATTTGGGCAGAAAGCTCGTGAGAATTGGGCGGAAACACCCGCCGATTTCGACAGAGCAGACTCGGCGTTTGGCGGGCGATTTCTGGAGGAGCGGGCCGAGAGGCATCGCGCCCTTTTCGGGCCCCGCGGCGGCCGGGAGTTCTCCCCTGCTCTCCCGAGTTTTCTTCCAAAATCGAGTTCAATGTGGGCAGAAGGCTCAGGAGAATGAGGCGTAAGGCCCCGCCAACTTGGCCCGAGGACTCCGGCTATTTCTGGGCGTCTTCTCGAGGAACATGTTTCAGAGGCACCATGCCGTGTTTGGGGCCACAGCCGGCCGTGATTTCTCCCCAGTTCGCACCCGTTTTCTCCCATAATCGATATCGCTTGGGACAGAATGCTCAAGAGAATCGCGCAGAAACACCAGCCTCAATGGACCGCTCTCCCGAGGCTTTTGGGGTGTGTTTTTTCGGGACGGGAGGCCCCAGGCCCGGCGCCATTTTGGACCCGGCCTTTCCGCCATTTTGGGCGCCCTGCACCCAGGACGGTGCTGTCCGGGATTTGTCGCCCAGTTCTCACGAGCTTTCTGCCCAAATTGATAACGATTTGGGCAGAAAGCTCGTGAGAATTGGGCGGAAATTCCCGTCGATCTGGACGGAGCAAGCTGGGCGTTTTCCAGGAGTTTTCAGGAGGTGGGGGCCTGAGGCGTCGAGCCGTTTCTGGGCCCCGCGCCTGCCAGGGTTTCTCTCC
>LNAC01000127.1:3561941-3624774 GCA_002007465.1 Ailurus styani | reverse complement strand
TTTTGTGCACCCTGGCGCCGGGATGGAGTTGTCCGTGGTGTGTCGCCCAATTCTCACGAGCTTTCTGCCCAAATCGATATCGATTTGGGCAGAAAGCTCGTGAGAATTGGGCGGAAATACCCGCCCATTTGTACAGGGCAGGCTCGGCGTTTGAGGGGCGTCTTCTGGAGGATCGGGCCGGGCGGCATCGCGCCGTTTTCGGGCCCCGCGCTGGCTGTGATTTCGCCCCAGTTCTCACGAGTTTTCTCCCAAAATCGATATGGATTTGGGCAGAAGGCTCGGGAGAATTGGGCGGAAAGCCCCGCCCGCTCGGGAAGAGCAGGCTCGGATTTTTCCGGGGGTCTTTTTAGGAGAGTGCCAAAGGGCACCTCAATGTTTCTGGGCCCAGAGCCGGCCGTGATTTCTCCCCATTTCGCACGATTTTTCTGCTGAAATACACTTGGACTGGGGGCAGAAAAATCCCGAGAATTGGGCAATGAGCCCCCCTCTTTGGACCTCTCTCCCTTGGCTTCTGGGCTGTTTTTTTGGGAGATGGGAGACCCGAGGCCCCGCGCCATCTTGGACCCGCCCCAGTAGCGATTTTGTGCACCCTGGCGCCGGGATGGAGTTGTCCGTGGTGTGTCGCCCAATTCTCACGAGCTTTCTGCCCAAATCGATATCGATTTGGGCAGAAAGCTCGTGAGAATTGGGTGGAAATTCCTGCTGATTGGGACGGAGCAGGCTTGGCGTTTGCCGGGAGTTTTTTGGAGCTGCGGCCCTGAGACTTCACGCCGTTTTCGGGTCCCCCACTNCGAGCTTTCTGCCCAAATCAATATCGATTTGGGCAGAAAGCTCGTGAGAATTGGGTGGAAATTCCTGCTGATTTGGACGGAGCAGGCTTGGCGTTTGCGGGGAGTTTTTTGGAGCTGCGGCCCTGAGACTTCACGCCGTTTTCGGGTCCCCCACCNGCAAGCTGGGCGTTTTCCAGGAGTTTTCAGGAGGTGGGGGCCTGAGGCGTCGAGCCGTTTCTGGGCCCCGCGCCTGCCAGGGTTTCTCTCCAGTTCTCCCGAGTTTTCTTCCGAAATCGAGTTCGATGTGGGCAGAAGGTTCGGGAGAATGGGGTGGAAGGCCCCGCCAACTTGTCCCGAGGACGCCCGGCCATTTCCGAGTATCTTCCCGAGGAGCATGCCGAGAGGCACCACGCCGAGTTTGGGCCCACAGGCGGCCGTGATTTCTCCCCGGTTTGCACCCATTTTCTCCCGCAATCGATATCGCTTGGGGCAGAAAACTCCCGAGATCGCGCAGAAGACCAGACTCTTTGGACCGCTCTCCCGCGGCTCTTGGCGTGTGTGTTTTGGAGACGGGAGGGCCCAGGACGCGCGCCATTTTGGACCCGGCCTTGCCGCCATTTTGTGCACCCTGCAGGCGGGATGGCATTGTCTGTGATTTGTCGCCCAATTCTCACGAGCTTTCTGCCCAAATCAATATCGATTTGGGCAGAAAGCTCGTGAGAATTGGGTGGAAATTCCTGCTGATTTGGACGGAGCAGGCTTGGCGTTTGCGGGGAGTTTTTTGGAGCTGCGGCCCTGAGACTTCACGCCGTTTTCGGGTCCCCCACCGGCCGGGATTTCTCTCCAGTTCTCCCAAGTTTTCTTCCAAAATCGAGATCAACGTGGCAGAACGCTCTAGGTAATGGGGCAAAAGGACCCGCCAACTTGGACCGAGCATGGTCGACTTTTTCTGGGCATCTTCTTGAGGAGCGTGCCTAGAGGCACATTTCCGTTTTCGGTCCCACAGCCGGCCATGATTTCTCCCCAGTTCGCACGAGTTTTCTTCCAAATTCGATATTGATTTGCTCAGAACGGTCCTGAGAATTGCGTAGAGAGACCAGCCTACTTGGATCCCTCTCCTTCGGCTTTTTTGGTTTGTTTTTTTGCGATGTGAGACATGAGGCCCTGCCCCATTTTGGACATGGCCGAGCCTCCATTTTGTGCGTCCTGGAGTCAGGTTCAAGTTGTCCACGATTTCTCCCCCAATTCCCCCCTACTCAAGATCCATCGATTTTTTAGAGAACGCTCAGCGTTTTTGGTACATTTTCTCGAGGAGCATGCCCAGAGACACTATGCCATTTTTGGACCCACAGCTGGCCATGATGTCTCCCCAGTTCTCATGAGTTTTCTTCAGAAATCGATATCAATTTGGGCAGAAAGCTCGTTATAATTGGGCATAAGGACCCGCCTTTTTGACAGAGGAGGCTCGGCGTTTTCCATGCGTTTTCTCAAGGAGTGGGCCAGGAGGCACCATGCCATTTTTGGGCCTAAAGCCAGCCGTGATTTTTCCCCGGTTCTCACGAGTTTTCTTCCAAAATTGATAGTGATTTGGGTAGATAGGTCCTGAGAATTGGGCAGAAGGACCAGCGTGTTTGGACCGCTCTCCATCGGCTTTTGGAGTGTGTTTTTTTGGAGATGTGAGACTTGAGGCCCCGTGCCATTTTGGATTTTAGAGAATAACAATAAGATATGTATTACTTATAACTATGAAACCTACAGGGAATTTTTCTATTCAGAATAGCTAACTATCGGTGTAATGGAAAAATGCTTAAAAATCAAACATACATTTTTTTTGTATTAAATCTAAATTGGGATTCTATTCAGTCTTACATCAAGATTTTAGATTGGAGTTTTTTTTCAATGATAATAGAACAGAAATTTCCAATGTCTTAGTTTCCTACTCCTAAAGAACTTGATATTTTTAAAATAACATGTAAAATGTAAAATTTAATGAAGTGTTTGGAATATAGCTTGAATGAATGATTAATGTATCATAAAAATAAATATGTACAGGAACATTGTAACCCAACTATTCTGTAATCTCTTGTACTTACTAACTCCCTAAGTAACTTTTCATTGGAAAAAAAGTAATAAAAAAATAACACAGAGCTCTGCCTTTGTTAGAAACTTTCTGGGAAGAAGGAGAGAAGTGAGAGGAATGAGGTTAAAGAGACTGAAGAAATTCTTTGATTTATTACTCAAATTTAAGAGTTGTCTATGGAAATTTCAGAAACTTTACTAATCAAAATTGTTTCTATTTCTCACTTCCTTTTAGAGGTTCCAAAATGTAACTTTTTAAATGTCTGACTGAAGTTATGGACACATCATGTAGGCAATAAAGGAAATTTTTTTTCTAGTAATCACAGCTGCTAGAGGGAAAGGTGGCAGGCACAAGCAGCAGGGCAGGCAGCAGGAAAGCCATCTGCTTCACAGACAGCAATATGTAATTCTTTGGGATTGTTGATTAAACAAGTTGATCTAACTATTTTTTCCTTCTTGAGAAAGATCTTCTGAGATCATAAATTCAGTAAATAGGTCATTCATTATCCAGAAAAAGACCCCTTCGTTTTAATTTTACATTGCCTCCCATGTTAAGTTACTGTCTGTGGTAACCTCTAATGTTATTAGATTTACAGACTGTGCTGTCTTATTGTCATATGGACTATATAATTAATTATAGGCAGTTTGTGTCCTAGTTGCGCTCATCTCACATAGAAAATTATGATTTAGATGAAACTTAGATGCTATTAAAACATATGTAATGATCATAGCCTGGAGTTATCAACAATATACATTATTGGTTTCCTTTCTGATTATGTCATCACTTCATCAAGAAAATACGTGGAAAAATAGTTAAATTCATAGTGGTCAGTGTGGGTGGGAAATAGATTAAAGCCTTAACTAAACTATTTGTGAACATTTTCCTGAAAGTCCCTTCTTTATAACCATTAAAAATGACAGAATTTGGCCCTATAGCATCCACCCTATAAAAATGATTTAAACTTGATCATTTATAAAAATGGTGTAAAGAATGGCATGAGTAATTGAAACATAATTTCAAAACTCAACCTAGCCAAAGGATTCATTTTCCTCTCCCAAATATATTTTACAAGAGCAACAAGCAAGTAACTTGACTGGAATTTGATTAATTTTTTCCACTCATTTTACTTCTCTTTATTTTGCCCAAAGCAGAGGTAATTAATTAAGATAAAATAATATGAGATCAGAAGCAATTAAATTGGTATAAATTTTCCTTAATTAAGTCTCTCAACTTGGCAGTTTATCACTTTGGCACTTATTTCCAGATATAGCTGAACAAATTGTCAGATATCTTAAGGAAAATGGTGTATCTAATATATTTATGTTTATTTACTGTAGCAGTGCACCTTTTCTTAGTACAGAATAACTTCATTTCTTATTAATATTGTTACTAGGTTAACTAATTATGAAAGAACACAAGCAAAAATAGAAAATGTTGTTTTTCAAAAAGAAAACAAATGTGAATTCAGTTTTGCCTGGAGTGTTGAAGCCCCCAATGTTTGTGATTATTTGCATCCTCATCCAAACAGATGGCATGCTTAAATTCTCCAAGCGCTATCACCTCTTTGCCTTTCCCAGTTCTCTGTCAAAGCAAACAGTAACTCCTGATAGAGAAAAAAAGAAAAAACGTACAAAGAGTACAAAGTAAATGATAACCTTAACATGTTTGTGTCAAAAACAATCATTAGCAAATTAAACTATTAATATGTTAAGTAAACTATTTTACCAAATTAACCAATTTGACAAATTAAACTATCAAATTATATAAACTAATAATATAAAAATAATAGGATAGCTGAACTTGGCTCCAGCTTTGATACTTTTTTGTCAGTCATCCCATATGGAAAATATTGGTTGGAAATAATTTCTTATACCTTAAACTGAATTGGGTCTTGGATCATTGAGAATTGGATCAAGACAGGTGCAGATCTACTACAGTGTCAATTTATATACAGTCTCATGCTCTCTCCTGCTTCTTCCTTCCCTCCCTTGATCATTTCTTTCCGTTTTCTGTCTCTATCTCTCTGCCTTTCTCTCTCACACCTAACTGTTTAATAAAGTTTTGGGAAATGTTACAGACCTCCTAGATTTTATGCTTAAACATTGATTTTAGAATTAGAATGTAGGTTAAAGGTTATTGTTTTAAATACTGCTTTAAAAAAAAAAAAAACACCCTCTCCTCATCACATCATATCTTATCCCTGGGTCTGTATCTCTGTATCATTACGTGGTTTTGTCCATTTCATCATTCAAGTTTCAAATGAAGCACAATCTCCCCAGAGTCCATTTGTCTAAGTTACCTCAGCAGAGTAGCCTTCTTCTGTCACCCCATACTCTCTACTCCATTATCATTTTACTTGGTTCATGGCATTTATTGTCATTTGAGATTGTCTTTCTTGTTTATTGGATGACTTATTTGTTTTCTTTCTACTCTTACCAAATTATAATTACATAAGAGAATGAACCATGCCTGTTTTATTAATTGCTACATCAATAACACATCCAACAATGCCAAACTCAAGGGAGTGTTCAGTAAATTCTGGATGGAAAAAAAAATGAAAAAGTGAATGAATACTATTTCTCTAAAAACATCAATTAAAGTTATTAGTCATTAGGTTAAATAATTTTTTCATGAATAACCCTTTTCTTCAAAAAAATAAAGATTTCTTTAGTAAATTATTATATCCTATCTTATTCATATGCATATTTGAGCATAGCCTTTTCTCAACTAAGAGGGAGATGAATTTTTTTTAATCAGCATTAACAATATAATTTCAGTATTTCAGATGACTGTTTACTACAATGGGGTGCTGACCCTCTTAAAAATCATTGTCTATTGGTGGGCAGGAAACAGACATTACAATGAAACTGAAATATTTGAACTTATAAATGAAAAACTAAATTAAATATATAATCTTTATGTCTGAATAGGAATTTCTTTGTGCTCTTTTGGAAGTTGGCAACTATTTTTTTCATTAATTATAAGGAACTATGATAATCTTTTTTTTTTTACTTGCTAAATATAATTAGGACAGATATATCTTTGCCTTTCAAATTTCTTGCTTAATACAAATATGGGAATTAGTAATACCTCAAGAAATATTTCTTAGGAGGAAAATATCCCTATGCATTATTACTCTGCACTAAAAGTTCTTAGGCTCAGGATTCAACAAATGTCAAATAAAGCCCATAAAATAAATTAATGAAGCTGGAAATTAATGCCAGCAAAAATATTTTCAGTTTTACAGTTATTTTTTTTTAAGATTTTATTTATTTATTTGACAGAGAGAGAGAGAGAGAGAGATGGCGAGAGAGGGAATACAAGCATGGGGAGTGGGAGAGGGAGAAACAGGCTTCCCACTGAGCAGGGAGCCTTATGCGGGGCTCGATCCCAGCACCCTGGAATCATGACCTGAGCCCAACGCAGACACTTAACCAGCTGAGCCACCCAGGCACCCTCAGTTTTACAGTTATACATGGGAAACTGTATTTCATTATTTATATCTCAAAATATTGCACAGAAAAGTTTCTATTAGTAAACTTTAGTCTTTGAAATGTTTCCTCATATGTTATTTATATGTGGCAGATAACTTGTTCACTTAATATGCACGTATCATGAATTTTTTGTAATAGATTTCAACATACATTAAATTATTCAAAAAGTACTGTTGTATAATTTACAGGGTCTAAATGATATAGTCTTTTGAAAAAAATCACAAAAATATTTCTGTGTGACATCTATTTTTCGTTTAGTAGTAAGCATCTTGAATGTTAAGTCGAGATTTTAAATAAAATGTTATATACTGCTTATGTACTGCATTGGTTTTTGTCATCAAAAAGAAATATACAGCAAAATTAACTTGAATTAAAAACAAGATATTTGATTTTGCCTGACTGAGTTTGTTTAAAATATTTGGATTTATCTTAGTCCTTGAAGTTACAATCTAGCACATTTTGGAGATCGAAAATTAAAACTGCTTGCCGGATGCCATTAATGCAAGTATAGCTTGTCACCATCTACTAATCTGCTTTTCGGAACTAACAAATAGGAATCAGTTCACTAAAATCTATTTTCATAAATGTTACGACTATTTTTGCTTAGAATTTTAAAAACCATTTGGGCATCTGATTCTAAGTGAAATGTGAATTATGTAATTTATCTAAGAAGCATATTTGTGAGATACCCATATGACAAGGCAAAATTGAAAAAGAAACCAAACAACAATGATTATTCTTACTCTACTACCACCACTATCACTGCTATTATTCATAATCCCAAGGTCAATAACAATCACACTTATTGAACATCTGGGAATTGTTCTGCCTTATCGAACCCTTCCTTTAAACCTAAAAGCTAACTTTCATTTCTCTCTTTTCTGATGAGAAAACCTGGTTCAAAGAAAGGAAGTATCAAGTCAAGGTCAAAATTTTAAAAAGCTGGAAATTCAGCCCAGGAATTTTAGTATAGAAAACTCCTATCAGCCTCTGGAACTAAACATTTTTATTAATATGAATATATTGATATGTTTCTCAGAATGCATTTATTTTATTACATTTTTGCCTTTATCTACATATGTTTGCTTGAAAATTTGGGGGAACTTAGAGGTTCCAACTCTTAGGATAGAAGCCTTCCAGGATCCCTTCACACCTAAGCATCAGGAGTCTGCAGACCCAGCTGCTCTGGGATTAAGCAAATGTTTGCCTATGCAGACCGCCTATCAATTAAAAGAAACCACACTCAGTAAGCTACCCTCTCTTATTTTTTTAGAATATGTTTGGGTTCCTTATTTTATATATATAAGAATTTTGGGTATTTTTCCAGATGAGAGGAAGGGATCTAAGCTTAAAATGGTAACAAACACACCTTTCTGAATTTATTCATTATATGGTCATAAATCACCACAGGAAGGCACAGCATCTCCGTTAAAAATTGGCTGCAAATTTGTACTGACAAGCTTATTTATTCTGCTTCTCTTCATTATGTTTCTTCTATTCTTCCAGTCTTCCCATCATTTATTGTAGATGATTATGTGATGCTGAAAGGGAGAGGAAATTGGGAAAAATATAAAATACTATTTTGGAGGAGGGGTTTTTTATTAATGACTTAAACCATAAAAATGGAGAAAACAAAACAATATTCTCTAGGGTTTATTCATTTTACGGGGACAAAGTATCAGATTGGATAGTATCACCAATTATCACCAATTTAAAAGAAGTTAACAGAATATTGTCAAATTTGTAGGTGTATAATTGATTATCTTAAAGCATAAGTTTTTTCCAGGTGAATTCATAACAAAGAGAAACATGAACTTCTATTTTTCAGTTCACCATTACCTAACATTACATGGATACAATGTGTTAATTAAAATTGTGGTATCTGCTATAATAAATTAGCATATGCATTTCTGTGGTTTAATACAAATAGTTTATTTCTAAATTTTGTTAGTCCAGTGTTGGTTTTCCAACGCAAGGGCTGAGAAGGTTTGGCCTAGAAATTCACTAATGTGCCAGACTTGCCCTGGGAAGAGTCATGTAGCCATCAGAAGGTAAAAGAAAATAGAAGAGAGATTGCCAGTGGTAATCTCTCGCACTGACACAAGATGGAAGTGACATGTTGCAACTCTCAGATGCCCTGAGCTGGGCTGCAGTCACTGGGCCAAAACTAACCACTAGCTTGAAGAAGGACAAGTTTTAAATCTAGGTGGAAGAAAACTATACATTTTGTCAGGCAGCAGGATTCTGTTCCTAAATCTCCAATTATATATATTTTATATGTATATAGTGAATTGGAAAGCAGACTGTATGATTCAACCTGTTTTCCTGTTAAAACAAGATTAATCAACATAATGTTGCCTTTTTTGAGCTTAAGAGTACTAGAAAATATAAGTTTAATATATTGCAAACATATCAGCACAAAATTATATTATTCTGGAAATTAGTTATATTTCTCTGTTAGATCACAGATGATCTAGATCTTGTTAGATTTACTTTTATTGATTGTTTTATCATGTTTTCATTTATTTTATGAGATGCAACTTGGGAAGATTTGCTTCTGAGTCAATAATTTAAATTACACAACTTTTAACAAAATTTGGGTGTTATTTTGAATGCAATTATTCCTAAGAGCCTACTTTAAATGTTATAAGTAATAAAGAGAAAAATAGAACCAAGAGCATTTTGAATAAAAGGTGACAAAGTCTGATATGAATAAAAGATAAAGGGAGATTTGATATTCAGGGACCCCAGAGAAGAATTTGGTTAACAGAATAATGAGTAACAAAGCTTCCTGTCACTCTATTAAAACAGGTGAACTCTTTCTTAAAGCTGTAGTAGAAATAAGGGTTTGAATAATCCTCATGCATGAGCCAGAGCAGGAAAATAAAGAATCGAAGAGAAAAAATGCTTTCTCTAAGCCCCTAAATGAATTTCCCAAGAGATTTCAACTTTTCTTAGGAGCAGAATTAAAATAGAAAATAAAAGATTTTGCAGATTGTTGTCTGGAAAGTGGACCAAGTTAAAATTTTATAAGATCAAGAAAAGTTCTTCCCCCAAGGGGGATATAAATGAGCTGGTGATCAGAAAAGTGCCATTACCCACTTTTAAAAAAGTATTAACTGTGCCAAGCTGCTATATATCTAATTTTACTCCTGGGAAGTATTCATTTCTTAAGCTATTTGCATTAATGTACTCCTTAATTGGTTTGAGCATATATGTAGACCATCAATTTTAAGTAAAACAAAAGTTAAACAAAGGATAGATTAATTCTCATGTTTAATAATAAAATATATATTATAATTTAAAATAAGTAATAATAGTAAATTATTGAGCAAGTGACACCTATTACTACCTCCAAGGGAGGAGTCTTACTGTGAAGACAGACGGTAGCAAAGAGCTAATAGTGCTTGCCATAAGGGACAGCAGTCCCAGAATGCCAACACACTGAACAGACTACTGGTATTGTGGTGGCCAAGACACAACTTAAGCAGAAGCTGGATGGAACCAGGCTTTACTCACAGAGACAAAACACAGAGTAAGATCAGGTTCAATAGTGAGCCTGGGTCCTCCATGAAAATGGTCTTGCCTTGCAGCTGCTGCAGGGAGAAAGGTTTGCAGGAACCCTTGCTGCAGGAGAGGGACCCTATTCCTGCCCTGCTGGAAAGAGATACACAGTGGAGTTGGCCAGGTGCTAGATGAGGTTCACACTTAAGCAGACAAAGAGGTACACATCAAATACAGAATAGGGGAAAATATTGCCAAGTAAGGTAATACGCTTAGCACAGGCTCTATGGGTTCCTTCTCTCCATGGAAGGAAATGTTCCAGGGCCCAAACCCTCTTTTGCCACCACACACTCTCTTACAAGGGTCAACAGGCTGCACACGACTGCCTTTCCCAACAATCCACTCCTCTGCCCTTGCTGGGCCACTGAAAACAGCAGACAAAACATATCACGTCTGGCAAGGATGATACTGCCTGCAATAGCATTGTTCCATAAGATGGGCAGTTTCAATTTAAAGTCTTCTTTTACATTCATCCAGTTGATTTATTTTCCTGCATTTTATCTGTATTAAATTAGGAAATATTATTTTAGGTTGTTAGATCTGCCAATATTTATTTGGTAGCTTGCTCAAATAATGCTCTGTATTATCACCTCTCAAACACCCTTCTAAAGGCTTGCAGGCTCCTTTTTCTCACATCTGGGGATTACACTTCTGGACAAGTTCAAGACGGGGATTACTATTAGAGATGTTGTGCCTGGCAAATTGGATTTCAATTCATCATCGTAATCAACATTGAGGAACATAGGGGTTTTTCCAGGTTCCTTGCAACACAGTATAAAAGCAGACATGTAGGCAGACTTTCCCCAAAAGACAAGAAGTTCCAGGGAGGTTTATAGGAACACCTTGAAAATTCAAAACAAATTTTCTTAAAGGACTTGACAGGTTTGTCATCCCTATCAAGTGGTAGTGGATTCCTGTGTTGGGGACTTGCATGCCAGGGAAACTTGGTACTCTAGAAGAATTCTATTATATCTCATGCTTTGAGTGGGCTTTTTCACAGTTAATTTCTCATATCATTTACTTGAAGAAATATGTACTTTCTGCATGTATACATTTCAGCGTCTGAAAGTAAACTCTGTGAAAAGAAGTTGGGTATGGCTAGATTATTTGGAGGTGATCTGTGGAAGCAGAAGGAATGGGAATAAGGAGTATGAGACAATGAATATGGAACAGCCATGGAAAGATTTTTGGCTTCTCAAGTTACTGCTGTAGGCTACTGGGACTCCACTCACCTCTGAGCCTAGAGCAGATTGTCTGAAGGACAAGAGGCTCTGTCATTTGTTTTCCCAGCACTTGTGCATCAACTCCCATTCCCCATTGCTTGAAGGTTGTTGCTGGAGGTGTTAATTGCCCCACACATCAGAGATAAGCCCTAAGGAAGAAAAGTAGAAAGATTAGAGTCATAAAGGATATCTGAGATGAGATTCTGTTTCTATACACAAAATAGTTCATCAGAGTTGTTCGTGTCAGAGATGAGCAAGGGAAGGACATGGCATGGGAAACAAAAAAAAATGACTGCTCCACTCAATACCTTTCTGTTAAATTGCTGTCATTCTTTTGCATCTGTGTATATATCATGCATACTGAGAAATATGGAAGTCTGTTTTTAGTCATTTGTACTGTTTTTACTTTTAAGACCAGTTAGGTTTTAGCTCTTGCCAATAGCTTATACAACGAACTCTCCCATGTCATATCTAATGTATACTGAAGTCCAGAATACTATTTCCCATTCACTGATGAATTTAGCATCTACCTCATTGTCCTCTTCTCTATCTCTCTATCACTATTATTGCTCTTATAATAGTTTTATATCTTCCCACAGATATCCCTTTCCATGGTATACATTTTGCTTCTCATTAAAAGACTACCAATTCCAATCTATCAATTTCAGAAATCCCTCACTCTGGTGGTACCATTTATATCACCGTTTACACTGCTCTGATTCTGTCCCTACGTGTAATTCTTTGAGATATTGATTCATTCAGTCCTTTAATTGCATTGTCATTTCTTGGTCCATCACTGCTTCATACACTCAATTTAAATTTTATTTTATTTTTTTACTTTTTGACATCCTTAACTCTCAAATTTTGTATGGTCTATTTTTATAATAGCTCACATGACTTCACTTTTAAATATTGCTATATGCTATACCTACTTCTTTTTTTATTATACTTACCTAGTGATAACAAATCCAAGTTAAGCCCCAAATATCCTCAGGCTGTCTTCCTGAACTGAAAGAATTAAATTTTGAACCCAGGGAAAACAGAGTAGTCCTGATATTTCTCATTTTATAATCAGAATGCTGAACCTTAACATAAAATTTTCATTTTAATTTAGTTTTCTCACTTTATTTGTTGACCATTTTATCATTCTCTTTTTTCCTGAAAACTTCTAATGAACTCTCCTCTTCTCATAATGCCAGCTGAGGTCCTTACCTTTTAGAGAAAATATAGAATAAATTAAATCGATACTCACTCAGCTTCTGAGGATCAATGCATAAAATGCCCTATGTCTGTACTCCTATATTCTAGTTTCTTTCAGACAAATGGGTGATACATCCCTACCCCTTTAAAATGAAAATCAGTTGATTAGTGCCTGGATTCCAACTATTCTTGCTTTATTTTTCATGCATTATCAATTCCTCTCTCCCACATAGATCATTTTCAACAACATTCAGCATGCTCTAATATATCCCATCTTGAAGGAAAGAAAAAGAATTAAGTCCAATAGTTATCCCTGATCCTACACTGACTCCTAGCCATTGTTCTTTCTCTGCCATTGTTGGCAGACATATCTGTTGGAAAAGTTTTCTTTAATTATTGACTTCTTTATTTAACTTCTACTGATTTTAACACTAAACAAGTAGGCTTTTCTCCTCCAATGAAACACCTTCTTTCAAGGTCAACAATAATTAGAATCTATAGGTCCATTGGCTGGAAGATGTGTAATTAATTATAGTCAAATAACTATCAAATAAAATTTAAAGATAAATTTGTATTTTTGATTCTTACTAGCAATACTGCTAGAATAGATATTTTCAAGAACAAAAATTATATAAAAAATAAAATCAAAATGTATATAAATGTGTATTCATAAGTTATGAAATCAAAGTACATTTTGATAAAAAAAACATATTACATTATTCCAGTGATTCATCATGGGAAATTCACATTTTTAAAAATTCTGATTTGATTATTAATAGGACACCAGAATGTAATTGATCAAAAATACAATTTTAACTGTTATTTTAAACTTGAAATAATAGTCATTTTCTCATTTGTTTTGTTTTGTTTTATTTTTCTTTTTAGTAGCTATATATTCCTCAAATACTAAATACACTCCTTGGTTATTTTGGAAATCGATCATAAATTTATCAAAAAAGAACATATTTCCTTCTATATCCTTTAAAGTGAAATATTAATAGTGTATTTATATTAACATAAGGTTTTAATTTGAACTCTTTTAATAGTTGGAAGAGCATTCAAGTTTTTCTTGTCCAGATATATATATGTGAGATTAAATATTGCAAGGTGATTGGTTGTACTATATGCACATACAGTAAACTTTCTTAAAATAAGATAGAATACAGTTTTCAAAAAGTGTTTTGCAAGAAACTTAGAAACATGATATTAACACTTTGATGCCATATATAATTTTCTTTAATAGACTTAAATGTTAAACTTTTAAAAAGATATATGATAAAAGATTTCACAGAGATAAAATATTACTACATAGAACTTCTTCATGTTCTTAAAAATTATTGGACATCCACAATATACTAAGTTGACAATGTATACCTGTCTTTGGAGCATCATATATAAATTTACTTAATTGCTTCAAATATACATCATTATCAAATGGAATCAAAATCATAAAGATATAAGGAAAGTTATACACCTTTATAAACTGAATAAAAACTGTTTGACATTTCATTGTAGAAAATTGAGTGTGGGATGGTAAAGGGACATTCTTTAGAGCAATTTGTAAAGTCCTGTATTTTAAAATTACTTTCACAGAATGCACTGATATTTTGAGTTTCATATATTGATAATACTGACATACACAACATTTTTATCTCTTTTGGTTTAGAGTGTTAGAATAACATGAATTTCAAATAATCTTTGACATAAGGATACGATGTTAAATGATCTAGCTGGCATCAGAATGAGAAAAGAAGCAAACATGTGAACATGCTGATAGCAACTTTTCTGCGTCTGATCCTTTATGGATGAGCCAGTTCTTTTCCAGACTGATTACTCTGTCATTCACTGGAGCCTATCTTGTCTGGGGCTGTCATGCTTGGTCTTTGACATTAACAATAAGATTAGGGCCAGCACTGACTGTCACAACAGCAGCCAGAGTCTGGAAAGATAGTAGGGAGCTTGCTCTGATACAATTACATTTAAAAGGAGACCAGTCAATCTGTACTTCCAATCATTCTCCTGCTGTACTCAGGGAGAAAAGATTGCTGAATTTTTATACACTTTAACTTCAGAGGGTGAAAGACATAAACAATGTAGCCTGACAATTATTTGATTATTTATTGGTACAGTTAATACATCTTTGTTCTGGAGACAAACATCTCTGTAGAAAATGTTACATTGTCTATAAGTAAAGAGTAATCTGAATGAGCTTCAATCTTCTCCTTTGTGCTTGGTAATATATAATTTCTGAGCATGAAAGGGTGTTTTTACTTTCTCATTCTCTTATTTATTTGACTAGGCTCTACATCAGGTAAGTAATCATTTTTTAGAAAATCAATAATTTGAAAGGCCATCTGCTTTTAAGAAAATATATTTTTCTTTATATTTTACCTCAAAATCTATATAAAATTGGGGGAAATTTTTATAATTTTTATTCATATTCTTTACATTAATAAAATAAACTTTCTTCCTAGTATGTGTATTAACTTGAAATAATGGTATTACTTAAGGTTGAGATCTTCTGATAAAAGATAATGAATTATAGGAGACATGGCCTGAAGATATTGAGAGATCTTTTGAGAAAAACTGAGATCTTCGAAGAAACAGTATTACAAAAAAATAATATTAGCTTCCTATTCTCTAATAAATTACCACACACTTATAGGCTTAAACCAGAACATTTATTACCTCTCAATATCTTTGAGTCAAGAGTTCAGGCACGGCATACCTGGATCCTTTGTTCAAGGTCTCATAAGGCTTCAGTCAAGATGTCCGCTGTGTTCCTGTCTAGAGGCTTGACTGGCAAGAATCTGCTTCCAATATCATTTAAGTAGCTGGGAGAACTTGTCCTCTTGCAGCTGTAGGGGGATTTTCCTGCTGGCTACAGGCCTGGAGTCACCTCCTAGAGGCCACCCATGGTTCCTTGTCATATGGTCCTCTCATAGGTCCTTTCACAATATGGCAGCATGCTCTTTCCAGACCAGCAAGGAAGTCTCACTCTAGTTTCCAAATACTGAGTCTTACATAATGGAACCTGATCAAGGAAATAACATGATAACATCCAAACTGTATTCATTAGAAGCAATTCACAGGTTCCACCCTAACTCAAGGGTATGACCCATTGAGAATCACCTTAAGTATATACAGAACAGTAATTATGAAGAAGTTTTTTTCCTTGAAAGTGATTATAATTTTAACATAGTAAGAAGGATTAACAGAGAGATATGACAGTTCAGTTGTACTCAGGATATGAATGAGATTTTAGAACAGAAGAATGTCTAGTTCAGGGAATTACAGAGCATGAAATTCAGCCATACTTTATAGTTGGAAGTTTGTCTGTTCAAGAAAAGAGCATTTTAAACATAAAGCATGAAATCTTAAAGGAGAAACCAGTTTATTCTATTTGCTCTTTCAGACTGACTCTCCCTCCTTCTCCACCATGTTCTATGCCTGAGAAAGCTAAACTTGATTAACTATGTCAATGGATTCATTTGCTGTCTGACTTCTGCTTGCATCTGTCAATGGATGCACATGAAATAGATCAAAGTGAAGAAAGTGAAATAGAAATAATAAGTTACTGTTTTAAATCCCCAAACTCCTAATTGTCAGTTGCTACTCTTCCTGTTTCACAATGACCACTCCAATTCTCTACCTCTACAGTCCAAGGGTTAATTTTCCATGGTTGTTAACTGTGCCTTAAGCCCTGATTAATTTCCTACCTTTATAAATAGTCCTGACAGGAAACAAGATCTTTGGATCAGATGGTCTATTACTCACAGAGCATCTTGGATTCAGTTCCCTATTCTCCAGTTTTCCATGGGGTGACATTATAAAAGCCAAACATTTGCATGTTCACACAGTGGGGTTGCTCCACAGGAGAGGAGCCCTGAAATTACAAAACTCAGTTAATGTATGGTGGTTGGCATATCAGCCCAATCTCCCATCAGGAGAGAAACTTTTTGTCTGGAATAAAAACAGTCTTCTGGGAGGAGAGGTGAAGATGAAGGGGTGAATTTCCCTAAAACGTAAGCAAATGGTTCTGAGGGAGATACGTATATAAATATCTATAGATCACTACATAGTCACAGAGGCTGCTTTTAGGCAACCAACTTGAACTCTGGAAATCTGAGTAAGATAGAAGGGCCTGTAGTGACCCCCCCAACCCCATGGCTGAATACAATCAGGTCCATTAGGTGACCCACCATAAAATATCCATAAACCCTAACTGACCAATGAGTTACTATTAATGCCTAGATACAGGTACCAAAAAAGGAAAATTTTGTATATTGTTTCCAAACTTCCTCACTTTCCCCCTTTATCTACAGCCCCTACTACTCCTTCATGGTAGACAGTCTCTCCCTCACTGTCCTTCCCACCCCTCCCTTTGCAGTGCATCCAAAAAACAAATCTCCTTTGTTCTGCCTTGGGTGAATTCTTTCACTACTGGTGCTGCCAGCTTAGACCAGGTCACCCCACACTTGGTGGGCCTCCCATCAGAAGGGGGCCCCACATTTGGTGGCCCACACAAGGATCCTTTCTGACCACCCCCCCCAACAATAATATCTGATTTCCAAGGCATATTTGCTATTTAGTCATCCTTTAACAATGTTTTTTAGTCCTCTTATAAAAGAGTAATTCTGGAGATTTGTCTTCTGACCCCCTTTATCCAATTTCTAGCATTTACCCAATTTCTATTTCCTAATGGGACCTTGTCTATTACAGCTAATCTGTGGTGGAACTGAGACTTTAACCCATACAATCTGGCTCCAAAGAATGAGTTATTAATCACTATAGTATACGTCCTGAATCCATGAGTATTATTCTGTTGCCTGCAACAAGGAACTATTCACTTAAATTTTTTTCTATTTGCTACAGTAGCAAGACTCTGTAATTGAATTTATATTTTCAATATCTTCCCAACAAAATAGTCCGAAAAATATCAACATAATAAAAGATATAAATAAATTAGAAACAATAGTATGGTTCTTCACTTAAAGTAATTATTCAGTGAACTCAGTATTCCTTCGTGATTCCAAAAAATTGCATGAAAACCAGGCACAGACAACTTCTTATTCTCTAATATAGTGTGTTTGTCCCAGATGATTTTTTTTCTGTTCACTATCCCATGTCTTTACCTAAACTATATTAGCAACAGAAAAATTCTTTTCCAAATAAAAATATCATGGAATTTATCTTTTTACAAGTATCAGATATGAAGGTATGAATTAATAATAATAAAATAACATCACCCATTTCTCTGTCCTTTGGAAAATCTTTGCTAGATTATTTATCCCATTTCTTCTTTTCAAACACGTGGAATGATATTTTTCACAGCTTCACTTGCCTTTACATTGGGGACTTATAATTAGGTTCTGTCTAACGTAGTATGGTTGTAAATGATGTGTACCATCTCTAGACTTGGTCCATAAAAACACCGTGTTCTATCTTCAAGTGTTCTTCAGCAAGCTTTTTACTATAACAGTGTCAAGAGTCGAATGAAGTGTGAGTCCCTAGGTCAACGCTTGGAGGATATTTGCCAAACTGAGTTTCTCATGACATTGAATAACGATGTGAGCGAGCAAGAGAGAAAAATTTATATACTGTTAAGCCACTGAGATTTGGAAGTTGCTTTTATAGCGAGAAATAAGTTACTCTAACCAAGCACCAAATTTCCCTCCTCACCCTCCATTTAATAAAACAAAAATACTTTGGTAATAATTGTAAGTTAGTTGTAGATTCTGACAAATTAGATCAGGTGTTCTTTCAGTTTCAAAAGACCTTGGAATCTACATCATCATCATCATCATTAACTACTTGGCCTCCTAAATAGTCAAGCCCTTTACCTAAGAATATCAGATGGGCTTTGACTCATTGAAAGGACTGAAAAATCCAGAGGTATTTCTCGCATCATTCTAAACAAGTTTATTAGGATATCTTTGAGATTAATAATCCAAACTGAATCTAAATGATGCCACCTGAGCCACAGAGTTAACTAGCCCTTTTCAAAATGGGCTACATTTAACTCTTCCTCCTCAGTAGATTTCTTACTCTTGACATTCCTTCACAAGTGCTTTAATTTGATTTTTATATTTTTATAATGTTAAAATCAAACCATCAGAAATATAATAAAAATGAAAATCCTTTTTTCTTTTATGTGAAAAATAAAATTTCTAGTTATATATGAACCACTAAACAGTCTAAAATGTTCCCTGAGGTAGTTAAATATCTGTAATCCTCAAATATGTTAAATGATAAAATTCCAATCAGCAGCTGTTATCCACGAGTAAAGGTATTATGTACATTAAAGAATCTATGGTGGATTTTGGTTTTTGTGTTTAGTAATTTGTTTTTGTTTTTTATATAAAAGAGAATGATGTCTGGAAAAAGTAAAGTCCTAATTATACAGACGATTAATGAACTATATGTTCCAATTACAGGAGAAAGAAGTGGATGTAGGAATTTTAGCATATACGCAAAACATCAAAATTGAAATATTGAATGTTTATTGATGAAGATAAAATATGTTGACTGGATTAATGAACAAGGATTATACATAAACTAGTGGGAAAAAAAAGTCAAAGAAATTTAAGTGGTTTTATAGGAAAACTACTCTACAACAAAATGCTTTATTAGACTATGGAAAGGTTTTCTGAAAAACATGCAACATCATTGTTTAAATCCTGTGAAGATAGACAAGAAAAACCCTTCCAAATAATTCTTTAACTACAACCCTATCCAACTGCTATTGACAACAGTATTATTCTGAGTAATGCTCTGACAGAAGACTCTGAATATGTTTTTTTCCTTTTCTTTAGAGCTATGATTGGCATTTTACCCACTGTGTAGACATAATTAATTATCCCTCCAAAACAAATGAGGTTAAGTGTGTTTTTGTTTTAAAGATTACTTTTAATCTCTTTCCCAATGATGTGAAAAGTTTGGGGGAAAGTTCTTAGGCAAATAAAATGCCAGCCACTGAATTAACTAATATGCTTGATAAAACCTCTTTAAGATTTATATATAATTTTAAATTATATATCTTTGTCTAGAGATTGTAAAGCTCCATTTGTAACTATATGCTTGGAGTATTTTTAGATATAATCTCCTATTATTTCTGGTGAGGTAAAGAACCTCTGAGCAGATATCTGAGTGAGAGTATCTGCCAAGTAGACATCTGGGGTGACAGAATTACACAAGAAGTAATAGAGATTTGAGGTTTCAAAATAATATTGAGGTAGATACCCTTCCAGTATTGTTCCTAGAACTGGAAAACAAACAGATAAACAAAACAGAGTAGTTAGGACAGAGTGAGTGAGTGGGTGAGGCAGAAGATAAGATAGGGTCAGCTCAGGTATCAACTTCCAAATTATGGTAAGGATACTGGATCTTATTCTAAGATGGAAATGTTGGAAAGATTTGAGTAGAGATACACTTAAGAGATTACTCTGGTTTCTGTATGAAAAAAGAGATACTGTGGAAAGAATAGTTGGAAGGTGAGTGAATGAAATGACATCATCCAGAGGAGAGATGATGGTTCTTGGGACTAAATTGTGGTGAAGGTGGGATGAGAAATGTTCAGAATCTTAATATATATCAAAAGAAGAGGCAATACAGTTCCTCAGTGGACTAAATATGGATGTGTGAGAAATAAAGAAGATAATAATTTGTGGTTTGGAGCCTGAGACCTGGTTGAATGGAATTAAAACTAACTGAGATGGAGAAACTGAAGTAAACATAGGTGAGGCAGAGCAGGTATGGGATAAATTAAAAGTTGTCTCTGGATATGTTCATTTTATCAGACATACACATGGAAATGTTTAGTTGACAGTTTGATCTAGTATTTAGGATAATGGTCAAAGCTGGAGATATGAATTTTGTAGTCATCACCAAGGCTATTTAAGTGTTTCAATAAAGATCATGTCAACTGGGGCACCTGGGTGGCTCAGTGGGTTAAAGCCGCTGCCTTCGGCTCAGGTCATGATCCCAGGGTCCTGGGATCGAGGCCCACATCGGGCTCTCTGCTCGGCAGGGAGCCTGCTTCCTCCTCTCTCCTCTCTCTCTGCCTGCCTCTCTGCCTACTTGTAATCTCTCTCTCTCTCTGTGTCAAATGAATAAATAAAATCTTTAAAAAAAAAAAAGATCATGTCAACTGGAAAGTGGATATAGATAGAGTGAGGAAGAAGTCTGAGGACTAAGCCCTTATTTTGAGATGGGAATATGAAAAGGAATGTCCAGTGGTTTAGGAGTAAACTCTAAGAGAAGGCATTCTCTTCTGATTGCTTCTATTTCCTTAGTAAATTGAGAAATAAGCAAGCAGCTGAAAGTGTGTACCAGGGAAGGGGACTAAAGATTTAGTGAAGTGAAACAATGTATGAAATATTGGAGCATAGCAGAGTATGGTGACTAAGAAAGTGTAAAATGATTGGCAATCAGTATTGAGACCCTACCTGAGGTTTGTGAAATAAGTTCAAAATCAGCACACTTGTGTGTTTTTTACCAGCCTTGTCCAAATACTTGATAACAGATAAAGAAAAGGTAGGAATTTGAATTTTAAACTTTGTTGGTGTTTTGCCCAAATTGCTTGACAGAGGGCAAGAGGTAAGATACTTATTCAACTATTTAAATAAGTAATTAGAATAGTGGTTATTGAGGGGAGAACATGAGAGAGAAGGAGAAGTCTTGGGATGGAGGATGACAGGGGAGGGAATGGACAAAGATGGTAAAGACAATAGATTTGAAGCCCTGGTAGAATTCAAAATAGTTCAATTGAGTCAGTAAGTTGGAAAGTTAAGATGTGGTATTCTGAATGTCAGATGCTCGATACTGAAATTTTGAGGAAATTGTAGGTATCAAAATCTTCTAGTGTTTAACCATGTGAGATCACTGGATGAATTAAAAGACAAAGAATTTAGAGGAGAAGCCATCTCAGACATGAAAAATTAAGATATCAAATGGAAAATGCCTATAGAGAGTGGATATTTCGATAACAATGGCAGGATAAACAGTTGGAAAGGAAACGTGATCCACATCTTAAAGTCTCCAATAAAGGCAGTGATAAAAACAATAGCGGTTGGGGGTAGACTAGTAGAAGTACCATGTACTTCAAAGTGAGTAGATGAAAAAATTAGAAACCAGGAGAAACAAACACTGAAATGTCAGAAAGGAGTAAGGAGGACTGTTACTCTATCTGTAGACTTTACCATGTGGGAAGTATGGGAGAAAAGGAAAAATATCAGCAACAGAGACTACTTATGGAGGTTACATAGAACACACTAATGTTAAATGACAACCAGGTTTTTAGATTGAAACACCCAGAGAGAAATAAAGTGACAGAAACATAATAACCACGTTGAGTATATAGGACATTTTGCTGTTACAGAGTTCAGAGGGAGAATGGAAGGCTCAGTGTTAACTTTGTAGGATGCGACTTTGACCAAATTAAGAAGTATACAAGACAATATACAGATGAGAGCAGTTCAGGTCTTGAATTTCTTACAGGGATTGAGGTAAATAGAGATATAAGGCATGATGGGGTTACTCTTGATGGTCTCTAGAAAGGACAGGAATAATCGGTTAATATTAACTTTTTTTTTGGAGTTAATCTCTTAGGCTGTGTTTAGTAATGAAGCAGGATGTTATGGGGAAGGAGAAAGGGTATTCCTAGGACAATGTTAAGAACCAGGGGCCCATTCTTCAATCTCGAGGAGCATGATAGTGAGGTTAAGGTTGCTGTTCAAAATCAAAAAGGAAAAAAATAAATGAATGAGATTTTGAGAAATATGAAAATAATTGATTTCAGATAACTGTTGAAGTAACTAGGAGATAAGAGTAGTTGTATGTCAAGATTTAATGTAAATCTGATTTATCTCATGTTGCTCTATTATGTTAGTCTTGTAATATATTCTCCCAAAGTAGAAGACTGCAGATTTCTCTTTTTCTCTCTTTTTACCATTTTTTCCCTCTACCTTTCATTAGCGCTTGAGTTCCTATTATGCGCCATGTCCTGGCAAAGCCGGTGATTGTAAGACAGAACACATTTTCTTTCTGTTTTTTTTGTTTTGTTTTGTTTTTTGTTTTAAACTGGAAGTCTGTACTTCTTACTCTCCTTTATCTATTTTGTCCATCCTTAGAAATTTTTCACATTTTTGAAGCTATTATTCTCCTGGACATCAAACAGTTATATGAACCAAGAGTGTAGTTCTTTATAGCTTATAATGCAGGGTAAATTGAAGTGTTGTGTTACTTATGGACGGGGAGAAGGTAGGTTCTGTATTAATTTGGGCTGAGAAAATGAAGTAAAATTTTATCTCTCTGGGCAGTGGAAGATAAGTTGTATATAAATAGGTTTTTATTTGGTGTTTAGAAGCGGTAAAGGTAAGTTGAAGCAGATGAGAAGTAGGAAAGTAATTTGTCTAAATTTGCTTTAGGCAAGCTCTTCTCTTTTGTAAAGGAGCTTTTTTCAGTGCTTTGTCTTTGGGAAATAGATTTGTAAAAAATAGTCATATGGGATTTTTTCCCTTGATGATTTTGCTTTCTTATGGGCTAGTATGTTTACATAATAAGTCCTCTCAAAAATGTTTCTACAGCTAATTCTTTAATATTAGCACGATTTCAATGAAGACATGGAATGGAGCATATAAGAGTAACTTTCCCCCTGACCCCACATTCTAGAAATTGTGGATTAGTGCACTATTAGATACAAAGTAAAAAATTAGCCTGCCTATAAATTAATTTTTTAACTTAAAGTTCATCAAGGATCATTGTATCAGTCCTTTTCATTTTATCGATGAAGAAATAAATAACATTAATAAATAACATTTTCAATAATATCGTTTTCATGTAAACATCATTTTTCAGGAAAAATTAGTATCAAAATTATAAAAACTGGGCGCCTGGGTGGCTCAGTGGGTTAAAGCCTCTGCTTTCAGCTCAGGTCATGATCTCAGAGTCCTGGGATCGAGGCCCGCATCGGGCTCTCTGCTCAGCAGGGAGCCTGCTTCCTCCTCTCCCTGTCTCTCTGCCTGCCTCTCTGCCTACTTGTAATCTCTCTCTCTGTGTCAAATAAATAAATAAAATCTTTAAAAAAATAATAAATAAATAAATAAATAAATAAAAATTATAAAAACTAACACATATTGGGGGGTTACTAAGTGCCATTCACTAAGCTCAATATGATAGCTACCATTTAGATGTTCAGTGTGTATTCCATTATGTACTACACTGACAAACAAAATGCAGTCATGTATGTATGTTTTAATACAATAGAAATTTATTAAATTGTGCATTTAATTTATGCATAAGCAGAGGGAGGTGGGGAAAGAGAATACAAAGCAGAATCTATGTTGAGTGTGCAGTCCAATGTGAGACTCCATCCCAGAACGTTGTGGTCATGACCTGAGCAGAAATCATGAGTCAGATGCTTTACAGACTGAGCCACACTGGTGCCTCTAAATATTATGAATTTAAAAGGAATTTTAAAATACCAGAGTACTAAGAAGGAGCAAATCAATAACTTTTTATTTTAACTTAATATAATTACAGAAGTAATTCATATTAAAAGTTTGATAAGAATTTTTCAGATTTGAAAAATCTACATAGAAGTCATCAAAATTGTATCTTAAACCCATTTTATTTCAAAATTGTGTTCGTCATTTTAATTAATATCAAGGTAAGAGATTCTGTATACTTCCTATAAAATTCCATTTTCTATAATTCCAAATTACTTTGGAGAAAAAAATAATCTAAACCAAGTCTCCAATATTATATTGCTTCTTGAAAAATTATTTGACCTTCCAAACACTGAAACCAAATTGTGTTCTTTAATCTATCTTTGTTAAATTCCTTTAATTCCAGTCACATCTAATTTGCATACATTATTTTTATCTTTTCTAAACAGTGGCCAAGTAACACTGCCCAAATCAGTGCAAGCGCCCTTTATTATATTACAGCTTGGTTTCTAATTTGTTCCTTTTGCTAAATCACATTTCTGCAGAAAATATTAACTATCAAATATTTTCTCAACTAACACAAAATTATAAATCGTATTAAGCTAAGACAAGGAGAACTGGAGGTCATTACCCTTAAAAGAGTTAGAATATTTTCTATATAATGTGTTAATAAACACTAAAAATCAAGTGGAAAATAGTCAGCAGAACATGGGGACAAGTCAAGTGTTGCTGAAAACTCAGTATGAATTTTAAAAAGCTGTAATCATAGAAATGGATTCCTTTCAATACTGCATAAGTAGTGACAGGAATTCACAGTTTTAAAATGGAATTTGGGAACAGGTTAGGAAATGGCACAGAAAAAGGATAATCAAAGATGCAGATATAAAGGGAAAAAAGCCTGAGGAAATTTTGACTTGGTGAAAAATTTTGGATACTATTTTAATTTAATTTCTCTAATTGTTTTTGGATAATTTACAGATTTTATTTTCCCTTGCTCCAATTTCACAACTTTATCATTCTTTTCAGAAATGTACCATTTCATATTGTTTTCCAAAATTTTTTGATATATGATTGTTGAATATTTTCTTTTATTTTTCAAATATCTACTGCATTTCTAGTGATTTTCCACTTTTTTATATATTTTGTTACTTTTAAAGCTTTTTTCTTGTTTCATGTGGCAAAAGTGGTTAATCATTTTCCAAGAATTAGATTTTCATTTTATTAAACTACTCCATTTTTCTGTTCCATTATTCAAAGATTTTGTTCTTATTTTTATCATTTTTCTTTCATCTTATTTGACTTTATCATTCAGTCTCTTTGAATTTAATACTTAGCTCATTTAAGAAATTTGTAATTTCTAATACATATAACTAAAATTTTAAAGAAGTGACACTGTATTACATGGGATATTTCTGTAGTATGTTAATTGCCTTTTTTTTTAAGTTTTATTTATTTGTTTTAGAGAGAGAGCATGAGTGGGAGAGGCAGAGGAAGAGGGAGTGAGTATCCCAAACAGACTCCATGCTGAGTATGAAGCCTGACGCAGGACTCAGTCTTACTACCCTGAGGTCATGACCTGAGCCGAAACCGAGAGGCAGGTGCTTAACCAATTGCACCACCCATTTTGTGATTTCCTTATGTTTTCTTATTTAGCATAAGAGATTTTCATATTATACTTTTAATATTATGTTTTTTAAAATAATTATTGATTTTTAATTTAATCACATTTACTGTCAGAGACTATAAACTTCTATGGATTTTTCTGAGGTTTCCCTCAAGACCTAATATGTCTGACTTTTTAAAACATTCCATTTAGGATGCAAAGCTTATTTTTTTGTTGTTTTATAAATATATTTCGTTGCATATTTGGTTGGGTTATGTACATACAACATGGATACATCTTTAAAAACATTGGGCAGTGAATCAGTTGTGAAATGCAATAGTTTAGAAAAATAATTTGTGTAAATACATCTACAAACCTCCACTATAAAGATATAGATATAGATTTATACTACAGATGTGTCCATAGGTAGGACATGATCCTACATGGCTGAGTTTCCATTGACACAGTACCACTTAAAAAGAGGACTGTGCTCCATCTTTCTCTTTACACACACACACACACACACACACACACACACACACACACACAGAAGTCTACATTATGAATATAAAAGGCAATTAGATTAGCAAACAGATTAAAAATACAATAAAAACAATTATAGGAACAGGGCATTGAATGGACTTAGTCTGTTAAGATTATTTTGCAGAGATTGAAAATGCAGAAATGTAAAGCCAAACTCAAGCCTGCCTAAACAACAGGTATTCAAAGCAGGATTCCAGTGTCTATATATTTATTTTACATCATATTTCAAAAGATGAATTAATATTGTAACAGTGATTTGGTCTATATTCTGGTTATACGTACAAGTGGTTGGTCCTCTATATATTTGTGTGTGTATCTGTGTAAATCACTGCTTGGAATATTTTACATAGCTATTCTATAGCAGAGTCAGAAAAATATCTCAATAAATTATGTAATTCCATTTATCCTTCCTTTTTAAGTATTATCTTTCAAAAGTGAAATTTAAAGGTTTTTTTTAAAGAGGACAGTGGTTTCTACACAAATCTAAGACCCTAAAAACTTTTGAAAAAAAGTCTTGCCACAGTTTAACCACTTCTTTCTTTTTTTTTTTTTAAAGATTTTATTTTTATTTATTTGACAGAGAGAGAGAGATCACAAGTAGGCAGAGAGGCAGGCAGAGAGGAGAAAGCAGGCTCCCTGCTGAGCATGGAGCCTGATGCGGGCCTCGATCCCAGGACCCTGAGATCATGACCTGAGCTGAAGGCAGAGGCTTTAACCCACTGAGCCACCCAGGCACCCTAACCACTTTTTTCACTACAGGTATTTTATGTGCAGAAAGCTCACCACTTACATAATTACTTTATATTTAATATCAGATCTTTATGCTACAATCTACTTTAGTAATTTAAAGTACTTAATTTTAATCCAAACAAATTTTTGTGCAAAAATCTGTACCATATTAATTGGACAAAGAATTACTAGTTGAAAAACAATTATATAAAAGTTCGCTAATATAATTACTCTGAAATATGTTTGTTGCTATATAAGATTATATATATTAATATAGAGAGCTAGTATTACGATATGTTTTTAAAAAATAATTTCTAGTAATATTGGTAGTTAAAAAAACCAAAACATTTATATTTTATTCTAGTAATTACATCACTCAATATTTTTAAATTATGAAACACATCTTTATACTCCAGTACTGCTTATAGTAGAAAATATTCAAACATTTTTTGAAGCATGTTTTTTAGCTTCATACATTTTATTATGGTACCAAAAAGAATTGTTCAGAAAAATCATAATTCTCTTCTTGAAATAAATATTTATAGATTATGCAAATTCATCCCAGTGAATTTTAAGTGCACTCTTAATAGAAATTGAAGTAGAAAAGATAAAGATATTTCATAAGCCTCATTTGGGATTCCTTTCCGTTTATAAGATATAATTTCAACAGCTATTTAGAACTCAAACTCTTTGATTTATAATTTAATATTTTTAAATCCTAAAGGGTTAACTTATGCTGATTTGGTATTTTATGCAGAGAGTTGCTCTTTGGATCTTCTTCCAGTATATTCCATGGCTTAATATGTTATATTGCTTAATGTTAAAAATAATCTCATCTGACTTCCTGACATTATTGCCAATCTTTTTAAATGCAAATACCCTTAAGTTACGTGTTCTGTTAAAGAGTATAGACAATTTTCTGCCTGGAGAAATATCACTACACACATTAGATGAATAAATTATCATTGAATTGATAGGAAGTGTTGTCACAAAGTGCCATTTCCAGGTCAGTAGTGGATAAACATAAATAGTAGCAAGCTTTATTTGCATGCATATATGGCTAAAATATCAATGAATAACCAATATTTCTTTCTTTCAACATATATACTCTGTTGAATATGATGAGATGTATATGTGTATTTGTCAAAATATCTAAAAGAAAATTTAAGAAGTCCTAATATTGCAAGGCAATCTCACCATATGTTACCTACCAGGTGCCTGCTTTAATCATTATGGTCAAGGAAACTTTCACTTTTTTTTTTTTTTAAATTTCTGCTTGGTTCCTTTTTCCATCTGAGCTGACAAGTATTTTTCTTGCTTATTTTCAAATAGCCAGATAATTTTTTAAAATATCAACCTGTCATGAGACTTAATTTAATAGGAATTTTTGGAGGGATTTTTTTTTTTTCTTCCTCAGTAGCTACAATCTTCTAAACATTGAAAGGAAAAAGGCTGGGAACTGGATGAAGGCCACATTGATTGTAGGGTCAGAGATGTGTGAAGAGTTCATGACTGTAAATAGTGAGATCTGGAGATCTGAGTAAAGAGAAAACAAATAAATAAAATTCACTGCCCTATTTCTTCCACATCAGTGATATTGCAAGGGTTTATATATGTTGGGGACTGGGAGCAGGTTATCATACAGTCCCCTCGTCATATCTTCATCATCCATCTTCTATTCTGGGATATGAACGATTGAATTTTTCATACCTTAAGTAAAATTTAATGCAAAAGCCACTTCTAGACAACCCTAATTATCTCCTTTCCCATTCACACTTTGAAAATACTTGCAAATTCTCTTCCATAGAAATCTGCATCTGAAAAGTAGGCTTTAGGTTTCCAGGTGGTCAGTGTGAAGCCACACAATCTGCTACCTGACCTTTTAGTCAAGCACATTAGTGTCCATATATTCTAATTACATAAGTTTTATTGTTGCCATGTTATAGCATGCCTTCTGCTCAAATACTTTCACGAGGTTTGCCTTCATGCTCCTGAACTAATCTTCTATTTCCTAGGAGAGCATAAGCTGGGACAAATAAACAAACCAAGTACAGCCTAACAAATCTATCAACAAAGTATTGAATCCACATAAAATTCCAAAAGTTCTACACATGAAAGAATCTGTTCTTCACGCTTAGTTTCACGGCTTGACAGATTAATGTGTGTGTGTGTGTGTGTGTGTGTGTGTGTGTGTGTATAGAGACAGCGTGTGTATATGAAGAAGAACTGATTTTTTTCTTTGCTTCATATTTGAGATGGTGCTGTAAATTGCCTGTGCAACCAAAATTTCCTTCTTTCCTGACAAAGGAAATCTATACCAGGAAGAAAGTGACTACTTCTGCATAGAACTAGTCTAGCACAACCCAGTCCTAAGTATGAAGCCTGAGGGATTAGCACATACCATGCTCCATAGTAAGAACCTCTTTAGGACTTCTGGTTTCCATTCATGCCAACTGATGCTCTATTACTTTTGACTATTGAAAAGGTTAGGATGCCATGTTTCTTTTACAGGGAGGCTTCTTGGCATCTGTGCAAAATTTTAACATCTGAGTATCAAGGGGTAAGGAGATAGTTGAATTTTGACAAGAAAAATATATGTATAATGAAAGGGAATTCTCAAAGGATTTCAAATTACATTAAAAAGTGAAAAGATAATTTTTTAAACAGGCCAGCTGCCTCTAGAGGCCATGTTCTAGGACAACTACACATCTGCACTATAAAAAGGAGTGGTGAGCAACATTTAGGTCAAAGTTTGTCTCATGAGGAAACATACATAAAAATCTGTTTCACTGAATACCACACTGAATACCACATCCATATTTTTTTAAAGAAAACATGTTTGTACGTGATTCAGAAGCAATTTTAAAAATTATGATTTCTATTGTTACAGAATTTCTATCTGCTTAGTGCCTGTAGTTTTTGGTCATGTTGCTTCAAAGAATGAGGAGGTAGACCAGACCAGGAGTGGTGGGCAGCAAGGCAAAGTTTACTGAGCAAGAGGACAAGGCTCCCAGAGAGGGAGGGGACCCGAGAGGGTTGCCGTGTGGGAGTTCAAATCTAGGGGTTTTTATAATCTCTTTTGCAGAACTATTTCGAGCATCCTGAGTGTGGGCCCCCTGTGGATTGGCTGCTAAGGTGTGCCAATCAGGGCTTTGATCATGCACCCGTCTACCTATCAGGTTATTGTTCGCACGTTGATGGTCTTATGGGCTGACATCTGGAGACTAACTGCCTCACCTTGTGGTAGTGATCAGTATTTTATGCTTAATTGTTTTGTTTCAGGATGTTTTGTGAATGTCACTTCTGCAGGGGCTGCTAGACAGGATACTGTTGTGGTCTTGTCTAAGCTGTAAAGCAGGAGGCTAGTGCAGTTTTGTCTTAGTTATCTCAGCTTCCTGTTTTCTTGTTGGGCACTCTGGCCCTGACTACCTAATTGTCCAACTAACTCCTAATACTATTTTTCAATATAGTCAAAAGTTCTAACTGATATATTTTCTCTATTTCTCTTTCTTCTCTACCTTTGAATCACCATTCAAACCAATCAAGTTATTATAGACCAGTGGAAGAAAGTGGTCACATTCCAGTAAGACCACCTTCTTTTATGCATATATGATGTGAATAATTGAACAAATTCTATTGAACTGTCAAATAAATGCTTGACTACCAAGTGACAAAACGCCCATTGTTTCCCCAACTATCTCTTTGTGCAACACTCAACTTGTCTTCACTGGGGATTGTGGAAATTATGAAGAATATTTTGTTTAATTCTAACAGTCAACTCAGGTCTTGGTTATAAAGAGAAGCTGTGCTCCAAAACTGTAGAATTATCAATACTTCTGTTTTAAAACACATGTACACATGTAGTTGCTTTATTTATCTATTGTTAGTAACACATGACCCCAAAATGTGAAACTTAAAGCAGCAATCATTTTATGATACTTCCAAACTGCCAGTCAGAAATTTAGGCCGAGTTCAGGTAGGCAATTTTTCTGTGTCATGTTCTCTATGCCTTTCAGTAAGGTGATTTAATGGTATTCAGCTGATGACTGTGCTGGGCTGAAGAATCTAAAGAGGCTTTGTTCAAATGTCTGGCACACAGGTGCACAGGTATGAATGACTGGAGGCTGGACTCTGCCTCTCCATTATCCGCGGAGCCCCTCCACGGGGTGTCTCAGCCTTGTTAAACTTCTTGAGTACCAATTCAGGAAATGTTCTTTAAGAGAGGAATTTGAAAATTCCTCAGTTCCCTAAAGACCAGACTGGAAATTGTAAAAACAATACTTCTGCCACACTGTATCAGTAAAAGCAGCCCCAGTGCCTGTCCAGATTCAGGGGGAGGTTAAAAGACCCATCTCGATGCACTTTGCAGGAAAGAATTTATAGTGATCTTTAATCCAACAAAGTAAATAATACACTGAATAACATGTTTGAGGTAATACATTGTTTCTGTTCATTTTGATTGAATATATTTCTGTCTTGTTTTTAATCAAAAGAATCTGAGCATATGGACATGTATGTAATTATATACCAAATTATACACTTTTCTAAATTATACTAAAAAATCTCATTACATAGAAGAGAAATAGATTTTATATCATCATAGTTTAGAGAAACTTCATTGTTATACCATTTTAAAAATCGTTTTAAAAAAATATTAATCTTATACATCATTTCAAGAAAAAAATATATATCCACCCATCAGATTATTCAAATTTTAAAAATGTCATCTTATTTTTTAAAGTTCCTATACAATATGCATAATAATATAATATTTCACTGCAATGATAACATTTACCCTTGCATTATTTTGAAAACCCTCCTAAGATCTTTAGGATCATTGTAATAGCTTCAAAAATACAGGTCTATCCTTCTTCCTCTAATTTTGTAAAGGAAGGAAATTATTTGGTTATCAACCAAAAGCAATAGAAGCTTCTATAAATCACTTCAATTTATAGGCATCTTTTGACATTATAAAGCAAAAATATCTGCTGACAGCAGACCAGAACTACTTTATTCTGAATTGTAAAATTAACATGCAGACCAGTAAATGGAATTTTTAGTTACAATTCATTAATATGTTGTTAAGCTAGTTTTTTCTAAGAACTATCCATGTACAAGACAGTCTGCACCAGCTCCTGACAGCTGTCCCCTATATGCTTTCTGTAAACAGAAAATGAAGCAACATCCTAGTCATTCTCTCTGGAAAGACAGCTTTCAGAGCTTTATGCAAATAACATGACCCTCTAGCTGTGGCACATTCTTCAAAAAGACACCTACCTTCAAAAGTGACAGCGAGTAATAATGTGACAAACGAGCATGCAGCCTGCACATGTGCCACATATTTCACCTAGAATCCTTGGAAGTGATAAAATTAACGTGACCTCTACCGCCAAGGACATTATAATCAATGGAACGGAGCCATAGAAGAAGCAAAAATGGTGGGGGCCGTGTCCTCATTCAGTAGGCTTTAGTTAAAGCTTTCTAAAATCAATTTTCCTTTTTATTTTATTTTTTCAGCCAGAAATCCACTCACTTATAGAAATTCTATTGTCTTCATTACAAGAAGGAAGCATATTCACTGATCATCAAGAAGAAAAAGAGAGGTCATCTATGAAATACTCAAATAATTAGAGTGTAGGTAGGCAATTTAAGACTTTAATGAATGTTGATACTGAGATTAAACAACTTGGTTTATTATTAGTATAGCCTGCTCTACATTTTGCTTTGTTTTATGGTCAATTTTTTTTCCTTTTAAAAAGAGCAGACAATGGGCGCCTGGGTGGCTCAGTGGGTTAAAGCCGCTGCCTTCGGCTCAGGTCATGATCCCAGGGTCCTGGGATCGAGGCCCACATCGGGCTCTCTGCTCAGCGGGGAGCCTGCTTCCTCCTCTCTCCTCTCTCTCTGCCTGCCTCTCTGCCTACTTGTAATTTCTCTCTCTGTGTCAAATGAATAAATAAAATCTTTAATAAAAAAAAATAAAAAAAATAAAAAGAGCAGACAAATGATGCACATTTTCCTTTTCTACTGATGAGAGAATTAGGCAAAGAAATATAATAAAGTATTTCCAACTGACTTTGCAAAATAGGTAATCTACAAGTGAACTGTTTTCAGTGTTCCCCCACACATGCATGCAGTAAGCACACCATGAAAGCTTTATTGTTTCTTAATTGTGGCAATCAAATTTAAGAAAGAAACAATAGGACGCTTTTCCAATCTGCCTTGACAGACTTTTGGCAAAAATTAAAAAGTCCTCAACAAAAATAATCTTTGTGGCATCAAGCTGGGATCTAGGCCACCAACTAGTACAGACCTCAAAATGCAGCAAAGGTAGATTTAGACATTTGCTTATAATTATTTTGAAGCTCCTGAAGAGAACCGTATCTTTGTATAATTTATATTTAGAGTCATAATTATTAAAGACACATGGAAAAAAAACTAACAAACATTATGATTACATTTCTGCTAATGAGATCGTGAAAGAAATTAAATTGAGTTCATCATGAATTAAAAGTTCTTTCAAAATGCAAAAAAATATCGTTTGATCCCAGATTCAAGATAGTAATAGCCACTCGTTTCTTCTATTTGTTGAATATATACGTAGTAATTAACAGAAACAAGCTGGGTTTTACTGTTATTCGTACATGACATCACATGTTGGAAAAGGTTATCTATACGCTCCAAGGAAACAAAAACAAGTTAGTCAATTAGGATTGAAATTTTAATATTACTTCTAAAAGGCCTTTGAAATTACACATTTGAAAAAAGGAAAGGTAATTTTTTCCCCTATTTTACAAGGAAGCCCATCTGTTAATGTATTTTCTAATTACACATAAAAAGGAGTGGACACAATAAGACTTGCTCACTTTATAAAATAATATAAAAGTATCTTTTTAAAAGAATGATGCATTTCAAATATTCAGAAGAATACAAAATTATAGCTGTTTTCTCACCATTAAATTTGACAGATACCAAATCTGGTAGCTTTATTTACTATTCTCTTCATTTTTATCAAAATTATGCATGCATGCAAAATTGTTCAAGACAAATGCTTCCTTTCAGCCATGTTTTCTGCAGCCCAGAAGCAAGCACTTTTGATTGTTTTAGCCATTAAATTTGGTTTTGACCTTCAGGTCTCTAAATGCTATGTTTATATTGCCCATTTCTTTACCTTTTGGTTTTAGGAAATTTCTAGTTATTTGCAATTAGGGGATAAAGTTTTAGATATCCTTCTCACATCAACCCTGAACATATACATACAGCTCTGACCTTTCTTGCCAATAAAACTTTACTATAAATGTTATGGGATCAATATTTAGACATTACATTATGATGGCTATATAGACATTACTCCCAAGTGATTCATTATCTACGATTAACTATTATTCATTAAGTAAATATAATTCTACAGCTTATTCTTATTTTAGCATATATTTTTATATTCATTAAGTTAATATAATTTTATTTTATTGTTTACTAAGCTTTCTGTGTACTCATTTTCAATGATGTAGCCATTTTAGCCATTTTAATCATAGTATTCCTTCTTGTTACAAATATTCTCATTTAACTATTCCTTTGGGGCTTTGTTATTTTACATTTCCTCTATCAAATACCAGTTCCCCATCCAGAAAAACAAATTTTTTGACTTCTGAAATAGTTTTATTTATCTTTATGTCTATTTCCTTTTATTCTGTAAATAAGATTGTTCTGTCTTTAATGTTTAAGTTTATATTGTGAATATTCATGAAATTAGCTTTTTAAAAATAAATTTCTATAATAGTCAAATTTTTTACTCTTGTGGTTTTGATGTCACTACATACATTAAAGAGCAGCTTACATCTTACATGTTCTATATCTAGTATATCCTTTGATCCTTATATTTGAGGTAATGTGGATGGAGATAATTCTGTTTTATTCATATATTCATTGACAAATTTTATTTTTTTAAATCAATTTACATGTTTTAAGTAGGCTTCACGCCCAATGTGGGGCTCAAACTCAAGCTCCTGTGATCAAGAGTCATATGCTTTACTGACTGAGCCGGCTAACACCCCATTTTCACAAATTTTAAATCAAATGTATTGAGATAGAAATCACAAACTATAAAATTCATCCATGTAAAATGTACAATGCAATATTTTCAGTAAAAGCATGGATTTGTGCAATCACTGCCATGACCTCTCTTTAGAACATTTTCATCTCTCCAAATAAAAATTTTATTCCCTTAGTCATCCTTCTCATTCCCCTTTTTCTCCAGCCCCCAGAAACCACAAATCTACTGTCTGTCTCTACAGATTGGCTTATTCTGGACATTTCATACAAATGATGCTACATAATAAAATTCTTTGGTGACTGACATTTTAAGTAGCTTAATGCTTTCAAGTTTCATCCACATTGAAAAATATATTACTATCAATTTCTTTATATTGCCAAATAGTATTCTGTTTAATAGATACATTCTATATAATGATCTATCCTTCCCTTGATGGACATTTGAAGATTATTTCCACTTTTTGGCTCTTAGGGATAACACTTCTGTGAACTTTTCTGTTACAAATTTTTGTATGAATGTTTATGGTTCTCTTGGGTGTTTACATAGCAGAATAATTGCTGGGTCATATGGTAATTGTGTTTAATATTGTGAGGAATTGCTGAATTGTTTTCAAAAGTGGCTGCATCTGAGGTGCCTGGGTGGCTCAGTCACTTGAGCGACCCGCTCTTGATTTCCACTCAGGTCATGATCTCATGGGTCATAGAATGAAGTCAGCCTGGGGCTCTGTACTCAGCACGGAGTCTGTTTGAAGATTCTCTCTGTCTGCCCCTACCCCCATTTGCATAACACCCCTAAAATCAATAAATCTTAAAAAAAATATATAGGCTGTACCTTTATACATTTCCACCTGCCATGCCGGAGGATTTCAATTTCTTTCCATTCTCATCAACACTTCTTGTTATCAGTCTCTTATTTTATCCATTTTAATGCATGTCAGGTGATATCTCAGTATAGTTTTGATTTGCATTTACTAATGACTAATGAATATGAATGTATTTTCTTGGGCTTATTAGCCATTTGTATTTCTTCTTTAGAGAAATACCTCTTCGAATCCTTTTCTTATTTTAAAATTGGGTTAGTATGTTATAAGTTGCTGGATTTTCTCTGCTAGTACTTATTTGAGGACTTTTGTCTATATTTTTAAGATATGTAGGTCACAGGCTTTCTATTTTTGGGGGAGCATCTCTGTCTAGTTTTAGTGTCAGGCTCATTCTAGCCTCTTAGAATTACTTGGGAAGTATTTGGTCCTCTTCTATTTTTTTGGAAGAGTTTTGAAGGATTGTTATTAATTTTGACCTAGATTTTTTGGTACAATTTGCCAGTGAAGACATCTGAGACTGTTTTCTTTCTTTCTTCCTTTCTTTCTTCCTTCCTTTCTTTCTTCCTTTCTTTCTTTTTTTTTTTTTTAAAGATTTTATTTATTTATTTCACAGCGGGAGAGAGATCACAAGGAGGCAGAGAGGCAGGCAGACAGAGAGAGGGGGAAGCAGGCTCCCCGCTGAGCAGGGAGCCCGATGCGGGCCTCGATCTCAGGACCCTGAGATCATGACCTGAGCTGAAAGCAGAGGCTTTAACCCACTGAGCCACCCAGGTGCCCTCTTTCTTTCTTTCTTTCTGTTTCCTTGTCTGTTTGATTTGGTGGGAAGTTTTAAAATTACTAATTCAACATTTTTAGTTACTAAAGATTCATTCAGATTTTCTATTTCTTTATTAGTCAGTTCTGGTACAATGTGTCTCTCTAGGAATTTATCCATTTCACCTTAGTATCTTAGATATCTAATTTGTTGTTTATAGGATTCTCTAGTATTTCTTTGTATTTCTTTATGATAGATATTGATGTCTATTCTTTCATCCTGATATTAGTGAATGCTAACATCTCTGTTTTTGTTTGTTTGCTCTGTTTGATTTTATGAGGTTTTTTTGTTTGTTTGTTTTGGTTTCATTTTGATTTTTTTTTCTTTAGTTAGTCTAGCTAAGGATTAATTATTTACATAACTCTCTACAACAAACCAACTTTTGGTTGATTTTCTCTATTGTTTTTCTGTTTTCTATTTCATTAATTTTTGCTCTAATATTTCTTTCATTTTTTTCTCCTGGCTTTGGTTTTAATTTTTTTCCTTTATCCTAAGTCATGAGGGAAAAAAGATCAATTGATTTGAGATCTTTTTTTCTTTTGAACTATAGGCTTTGACATCTATAAATTTCACTGTAAGCACTGCTTTAATTATATCCCATAAGTTTTTGTGTGTTGTGCTTTTCACGTATCTCAAAGTACTTTATAATTCCTCATATGGTATTACCTTGATCCACTGGTTATAGAGATGTGTATTGTTTGACATTTACTTTTTTGTGAATTTCCCATATTTCATGTGGTTATTGATTTCTAATCCAATTCTCTTCTGGTTTCAGAACATATTTTTTTATATGACATCAATCCTTTAAAATTTATCCAAGCTTGTTTTATGGTCTAGTATATGATCTTTCATGGATTATTTTCTATGTGTGCTTGAGAAGAATGCATATTCTGCTATTGTTGACTTTAGTGTTCTGTAGATGTCTATTAGGTCTAGCTGTTTTATAATGTTCAAGGATTCCATTTCCTTGGTGATCTCCTGCCTATGCACTGTTAAAAATAGAGTATGGAAGTACCCTACTATTATTGTTGAGTTATTTCTACCTTAACCTGTTTTCAGTTATTTCTTTATGTAATTTGGAATAATATTGTTATGAGCATGTATAATTATATTTACCATATCTTTGAGTGAATTATACTATTTTATCATTATAAAACATCTTTCTTCATCTGTAGTAAAAAATGTTTTTGTCTGAAAGTCAATTTTGTCTGAGAGTAATGTAGTCATTTAGCTTGCTATTCGTTACAGTTTGCATAATACATATCTTCTCATCTTTTTTACTTTCAACCTATTTATAACTCTGAATTTAAAGTATATGTATTGTAGACAGCAATGGTTGGATCATGTTTTTGTATCCATCCAACTATCTCTGCTTTTAGAGCATTTAACCTATTTGCATTTATTATAATTACTGACTTGATAAGATTTATGTCTACCATTTTGCTATTTGATTTCTATTTGCTATTTATCTTATGTATTTGCTCCCCTTTTCCTCTCTTATTGCCTTCTTTCATGTTAAAAGAGATATTTTCAGTGTGCCCTTCTAATTCTATTACTGTTTTTGCTTTTTTTTAAATAACCATTTTGAGATGTGTGTATGTGGGGGAAAGGGGCTGCTAAGGGTATTATATCATATTTTAAAAGAATGGAGATCAGATTAATATTAATTTAATTCAAAAGCATACAGGAAAAATGCTCTTTTGTAAATGATTTTTCCCCCCTAATTTGAATTATTTTATTAAAGTAATAACATCTTTATACATCATTATTCCATCAATATGGTTTTATAATTATTAGTTTAAAGTTGTATTAAAATATTAAGGAAGAAGAAAAAAATTATAAAAATACTTTTAGGGTGTCCTTTATACTTACCTCTATAGTTAACTTTGTAAGTGTTCTTTATTTCAAGATGCTGATTTCAGTTGAATTATTCTTTCATTTCAGCCTAAACAATTTTCTTTAGTAGTTCTCGAAGAGTAGGTCTGCCAATGACATGTTCTCTCTCTGTCTGTCTCTCTCTCTGTTTTATCTTGGGGCTTCTTAATTTCTTCTTCATTTTCAAAGTTTGCTTTCTGGATAAAGATCTCCTTGTTGCTAGTCTTTTTCCCTCCACCACTTTGAATATGGTGTCCTTATTGCCTTCTGACCTGCATGGTTTCTTTTATATGAGGATATATTTTTCTCTCTCATTGGCTTTCATGTTTTGCCTGTGAAGGGCCTTAAGATTGACCAAACTGAAGACTGGGTCCTTCTCAGGTCTTTCATGGGCATGCATACAGCCCTGTACTTGAGTGTGACTTTCCAGATTCCCCAGGAAAATATAAGGGCTTTTCAAAACTCTCTCTGAGTACATCTCATTTTCCAGCTCTTCCTTTTAAGTTTTGTCCATGCTCTTTTTTTTTTTTTAAGATTTTATTTATTTATTTGACACAGAGAGAGAGATCACAAGTAGGCAGAGAGGCAGACAGAGAAAGGAGGAAGCAGGCTCCCTGCTGAGCAGAGAGCTCAATGCGGGCCTCCATCCCAGGACCCTGAGATCCTGACCTGAGCCGAAGGCAGAGGCTTTAACCCACTGAGCCACCCAGGCGCCCTGTCCATGCTCTTGATTATACCACCAGGTGTAACCTCAGTCATCTTCAGTGTTAAACAAACCACTGACTGCTGTAGGGTAAGGCATTTCTCAGAAGAAGCTCTAGTCAAAACAAATAACGACATGTCCTGGGAATGGAATTGTAAGGTAGGTCACCTCTTCCTTAAATTTTGGCACCCTTGTTGTAGCTTTCTTTGATCTCAGAAACACAGTGACATTACTATTGACATCTTTGTTTCTGTCTAGTATTTGAGCAGACGGCCCTAGGGCAGATGTGTAACCTTACTCCATCACCCTCCACATTCCAGACTTCTCCTTTTAGTGAGAATATAATTTTTATTTCCCTGCCCAAATTCACTTTAGTAACTGTGTATATTTAATATATATTTAACCATGTTTGCCTATAGGAGAATTTATCAGTGACATGACTCCTGACAGCCTCAGCTTTATTTTCTAGAAATCACCCTTTTTCATTGGTACTTTTCAGTACTATTGTATGGGTTTGACTATACACTTTTCATTCCCTTTGAAATGTAAAAAACACTTCTTGTTTTTCCGATTTCTCTTTATCCTTCAAAACTACTCCTTTGTGAAGGTTTTGGCAAACTAGATATAATGGCTTTTTTTCCCCCAAATAATATATTCTTATCTCTTACTGAGTATAGGAATTGTATTTAGTTTGTATTTTTGTTTCCAGTACATATCACCATTTCTAACTTATTTTACACACTGAAAACATATATTTGCTGAGTGAACATATCAATGTATCATATAGTATATGATTCAGAAAACTGAATAATGGTAACATAAAGGAAGATAAAATAGCATAAATTATTGTTGACCTGTAGTTTGTTTTTATTAGTCACAGAATAAACTAATTAGCTTTATTGAAATTTTTTGCTTTTTTTTTTGTTTGAACAGATTCAGTTGTCCAAATAGTTACTCATTTGAAATATATTCAGATTTAAGTGATCAAAACATTCTGTACAGAATATGACTTAATTTAATAAATCTGACTTTGTTGGATAAAATAACTGACTATGTACATTACTAAATCAGCTTTAACATTATTAGTAAATTGTTAGGAAAACAATGATCACTTGATTCAGAGAGGAAGAACATTTTCACATGAAGTATGTCATTTGAGAGAACAAGTATCTTTCAGTTCAATTAAGAGCGAGGTAGATGTTTTGTGAAAGGATTAGATTTAGAATTATAGTTTACCCAGGCAGAAAAACATTATCTAAAACTTTTCCCACCATTTAAGTGTAACACATATACTATCAAATATTTTTGTAACAAAATAAATATTCTGTAAAATATTTCCAACATCATGCCCTGTAATTGCTATATTATTATGGAATACATTTATCCAGGTTGTAAAATGCCGTATGTATATCTATGTGTATCTACCTCTTAATCAAATGACACTACTACTAATTGTAATTTTTCCATTATATGTTACTAACATTTGTTCAAAATAGTTTAATTATTTTACAGCATTACTTTTGTTATTTTTTAATTATTCTCATTTATGTATGTACCAAACTGTATGTAACTTATCCCTATTATTGGGTAATTGGGTTATAGCAGTAATTTATCAATATAAATGATGCTCTGATAACTATTCATTTATGGATATGATTTATATGTCATATTAATATTTGTGTATTGTAATTCTGTATATTTCCCCTAGAAATTTCAAATTTGTTAGACACTTAATACATGGACTGTATTCCATAACATTGTGATTCGTTTAACCTATTCATATTTGTAACACATTTTCTTATTATTATTTCCTTAGTAAATAATCTTTTTTATAGATTTGTTAGTTTCATTGCATGTTTCAAAAAGAACTATTCTACGTTTACCAAATCTACTATTTTATTTTCTTGTATATATATATATATCCTAGATTCATACATTGTGAAATTTTCCTTTCAAACAACTAATTCATATCTTTTTTTTTGTGGGGCTGAGAAGAGTGACTAGGGACATTCCTATGTGATTAAGTTATGCTACCATGAAAATTTAAGATATGTCAGCTGGAATGACTTGCCATTGTATTTTGTTTTTTATTAAGTAATTTGGATTTACTGATCCTTATGCCTATAGAATTCAATTTTATTTGTAATCAAGACTGTGTTTTCATAGTTATCAGTAATTAGATTATCTTTTTACTCTGTTAGACAATAAGTCATTTGAAGATTAGAATATATCTCAAATGCTAAGTGGTTACTGTATTTAAAATATTGCATTTTATATAATACCAAGTTAAAAGATTAATTTAGAGCTCTGTAAACTTTTGATGTAATTATTTTTATTTAGTTTCTGTAATTGTTTTCCATGTGTTTAAAAATGAAGATTTAATTCCACAAAGATGTCATTTCTATGGACATATTTAAATTAATTATATGAGCTTTTTTTAGGATTTAACACTGTATACAAATGTATCAAAGCAATCTATTTTATTTAAACCAAGAAATTTAATTTAGTATGTCATTTCCCAAAAAAACACATATAATAGAAAAAATCTATAGTTATAATTTTTCTAATTACTTTTTTTTGAGTTGTAAAAGAATTTACATCTAATTACTTTTGGAATAACTAATATTCCTCCCTGGTAAACACAAACAATTACACACATAATGAGCAGAAAAAGGAAAACTAAAGAAAGAAAATGCTGCTCTCCATTAGGAACATAATTTTCCACTCCAGAGATAACCATTCTAACAGGGGTCTAATATTTCCTTCTGAATTTCCCAGGGATCACCTGTGCAGCTGTTTAGAGATGGGGTTTGCATGGATGTGTAACTGGTAGTGTGCTAAATACTTATTTCCTGTTTCTCTCTTGCTTTACTTGATGGCTATTTTTTTGAAATTGGTTATAATTCATTGACAGATATGATAGAGCTCCATTTTATTAACTCATAGATTATTATAACACTAACTAGAAGCAATTTTATATACCTAACTTATCTTCTGTGTAACTTTTATGGGAGCAAGTTAATGTACATAACTATTCTTTTTTTTTTTTTAAAGATTTTTTTTTTATTTATTCATTTGACACAGAGAGAGAGATTACAAGTAGGCAGACAGGCAGGCAGAGAGAGAGGAGAGAGGAGGAAGCAGGCTCCCTGCTGAGCAGAGAGCCCGATGCGGGCCTCGATCCCAGGACCCTGGGATCATGACCTGAGCCGAAGGCAGCGGCTTTAACCCACTGAGCCACCCAGGTGCCCTGTACATAACTATTCTTATTGTACATTTTTAAACTATTTTATCAGATAATGCTATGATAAATGGTATTTTTAATATTTTTTTAATATTTGCAAGCTTATAGGTAAAATAAAATTTTACACAGTACAAAACAATATTTTTTCAGTAGATATGGCCACAATTTTTATCCAGTTTTTAATAATTTTTATTGCCACCTGGAATTCATGATAAGGCCTGTTTTTTCATATGGTCACCAATCCAGTGTTCTTAACTCCTTTATATTTTTCTTCCCAAATAAGTAAAATCTAGATTTTCATAATTTTAATTGGATTTTTTAAATTATGAATAAATTTGAGAAACTTTTCAAATGACTAAGAAAGTAGAGCTATTTTATTTACTTTTCTACATATATATGTATGAAAAGTTATTTACACATATTAACATATAACTATAAATGTATAAATTATACAGAATCTAGCAAAATATTATATTGGCAGTTAATTTCATCATTTGAAGATTTCTGAATAGATCTATTAGTTACAATGAATTCCCCAGGTAATTTTATCAAAAATTATAGATGCTTTATTCACATATTTGACTTTTTTTAAGACCCATCCTTTGAAATATGTTTGAATCACTTTTGTAGCTTTCAAGAGTTTGTAGTAATTTATTTGTAACATTTAATATTAAATCCAGAATACGTAAGGGACTGCCAGTGAGTTTTGTTTAATGATAATTCACAATATGAAGTCATTTTCCTCAGTCATTGATTGCTGGTACTGAGTTTTTGGCACTCTATCTTGTTTTATTTTAATATATATCATGTCAGTTCTTCCGGGTTTTGGAGTTGAATAACATATTTGACCCTCAGTGGGGGACTTTTCACATTGCTAATTTACCTACATGATGCCACCCTATTGTGAGTGCAGCTAACCACCTATATGTGACTACATAATTTGAAAAGTTAATGGCTCCCTTGGGAAGTTTCATTGCATATTTGCTCTTTTATTGCATGGTAGTCCACTTAAAAAATAAGCTATTCTTATTCTGCCGAGTATAGATTTTACTCAGTTAAAAATAATCTTTGTGACAGTTTAATCCTACTACAATTCATGACAAAATGAATATGACACATTTACTATAACTCAAATTCTCAGGAATTTTACTAATGGTCCATTTAATGTTCCATGGAGGTGAACATTTATACTGCGGGAAAGCTGGCAGCCACAATTAACAATGCAAGCTGTCAAAGTTGACAGTAGCAACTTTACTTCAAGAAGGCATTTTAGCAGATTTCTCCCACTTATAAATTGAACACACAAATTCCACGAAATAATATAGCTACACACAACTAAGGATAAAATTGCTTATTATAATGTACATGGTAAGACTAATGTCACTCCTGAAGTTTTAATGACACAATTTGATAGAAGGTCTTGAAGTCGAGGTGTAAAGGGGTAAACGTGTAGCACCGTCATTACTGTCAGCAAGAATTTTGATTAAAAATGACATTTTGTTTGCTGTGTTTTTTTTCCCCACCAAATTAACTATTTCTTCCTCATCATTTAGGGGTAAAGACATTTGTTTGTCCGTAAAGCTTAAGAAGGAATAGAATATTAATGGTAATAAAACCAAGAATGGACACTGGGGCTATAAAATAATGGCTTCCCCACCAGCCTCAGTGAGCTACTTCTTCTTCCTTCCACCTATGATGTCAGAATTTAACATTTCTGAGGGGTTTTTGTTGTTGTTGTTGTTAAAACACATGTTGAAGGAACAAGTGGAACTCTAATAAATTATGATGCGAATGTAGAATGACACAAAAATTGGGGGCAACAGTGCTATTTCATTATACAGTTAATATATACCAACCCTATGACCCTTCCATTTCACCATTATATTGTTATCCAAAAGAAGCAAATTTTTATTATTATTATGTGTGTGTGTCTGTATATACACACACCAAGGCTTGTATTATAACTGCAGTTACTTTATTATAATAGTTAAGATCTAGAAACAACCTAGATGTCAATCAATTTTGTTTAGAATTCTTGCACAAACTGACATATTCTTAAAATAAAATACTACTCAGTCATAAAAGGAGCACAACAACATGGATATACCTGGAAAACAACACAGAGTGATAAAAGATTTGCACTAAAGAGCAGACAGTACATGAAGTTGGACTCTATGTACTAAAGTAATCAGCAAAATTTTACTTGTAGAATTTATATAGAGAGTATATGGATGTTCATTGTAAAATTGTTTCAGCTATTTTATGATAGATTTTATTTTAATAATTTTTATTTTAATAACAAAATGTTTTTAACAATGAGAAGAAAATATATGAATTCTTTGTACTACCAGGATGTCAGTATTGCTTTTATTTTAAATTTGAAACCTAAGTGTGTGGTAATATAATCATGAAGACTTTTTTTAATCTTTATTTGTAAAATGAAGAATTTTTCATGTGTTTCTGATTTTCCCTACATTCTTAGATCTTATTTGTAGATTTTCTAGATTTTTTTCTTTTTTTTTAACTTTCTTTTAGCTCATTTTGAAATACTAACCTATGCTTTGTTTCTGTTTATGGGCGTGTTTTCCAGCATAGTTTCATTTTCTGAGATATTATTCTAAGTCTTTCTTTATTCTTTATGCTGGAAAACATGTTCATTAAAAAATGAGCTAAGAGAAAGTTGAAAAAAGTTATTTGTATTTGATTTTATAAAAGTCCTTTTCTATTACTCATGCTGATGTAATATTGGTTTTTCTGGTGTTTTGGAAGAAAAGATGAGTTTCAAAACCCTTTATAGAGTCATGGCATTAGAATTTCTTCTTTGGCTACTTTTATAAGATTTCAGAATTTGTGGTCCCTTCCTTTCTCAGACCTCCTAGTTCTCTTCATCTTCCCCACCCTCCCCATGGCTCTTTTTCTACCCCTTTTTGTAACTTTATGGATCTTATTTGGTTCTATCTCCAGCAGTTTCTTCATAGTGGAATATGGCATGTGTTTTGGAAATTAGCTGCTACTCTTTTGTTTTGGCAGTTCATAATACCTAGACTTTTTCAACGCATGCAAATCTTACCACGGACCTTTGCACTCGTGTGTAATTGGAGGAAACTCACTATTAGCTATATATGTTTGCTTGCTGCACTTTCCAGAGAGGCCTTATTGACTAATCTGAGGTTCCTCTCTTCTCAGGTTTGTCTACCTCTCTTGCATCTTCTGTTCCGTCTAGGCAAACGTTAATACCATGCCAGTCTTGCTCCATTCTGATTGGATCCACTTATTTTAGCATCCATAAGGATAGCTTTTCACGTACTTTGGTTGTAGATGCTGTCCTTGAGTTTTTGATTTTGCTGTTCATGTTGCTCTGACATCTTCAATTTATTGAGGGATTCAGGAAAATTTGCCCCACTATACTGTCCAGCTTCCACCACCAGTTTTCTAGGATTGCATCACACTTGACTAAAAAAAAAAAGTACCTCTCAGTTTCTTATCTAAAAATTAATCTTTTAATAATTTTGTATTTGTGTTTAATTCTATTATTTTTAACATTATGTTACTATAGACTGATATTCTTACATTTATTTAATTTACTTAACAATTTTACTTATCTTTATGTGGAATGTATTACTGTAATACATTTCTTTACTTATAAAATTATATATAACTGAACAATAAAATAATTAAAGATATGCTACAGCTATAACACCACATATAGTATACAGAAGATATAATACCCCAGGATATTTACTTACAATTTCTATAAATTTTATTATCTTAGCACCAAGTAAACAAAGTACGGTTCCTAGAAAGACTGGTCACCTGCATTGATGAACAGGGAAAAACAAAAACAAAACTATTGCCATGCTTCCATTTAACTTTATGGCTTATAAATTATGTATAGATGACTCTCAATTTGTGAATTATATATTCAATTTCATTTTACCATGACTAATTAATATTTAGTTTTAGTGGTTGACGTAAGTTTATTCATTTATTTAACAAACGTTTACTGAGAACCAACTTTTTCTAAGTTGTGTGTATGTGTTTGTGCTTCCTTTTTGTTTCGATTTTTGTACCTATAAAATCTGTCCCTTAATGAATAAGAAGCTGCATGTGCAATACTTCTCAGCAATTCATAAGAACTTAAGAACATAAAAAATCCATGTATATTTAATGTTTATTAATTTTAGGATTAATTCACAAAATAAAATATAGGTGTTCTGTAGTGCAGTGGTGTTGATGGAATGTGCTCTTTGTCAAAAGTACAACTTTTTTTCCTAACCACTGAAAAACTAAAATTTTGTAGGATGTTACTGCATCATATAGTATATTTTATGTATAAAAAATCCTAGACTCTACCAAAAAGCTGTTAGAATTAATGAACAAATTTAGCAGTTGAGAATACAAAATGAATATACAAAAAATAGTTGTGTTTCTATATACTAATAACAAACTATTGCCTGAAAAAAAAATAAGAAAACAATGTCATTAATAAATGCAACAAAAAGCATAAAATACCAGAAATAAATTTAACCAAGGAGATTAAAGATTTATACACTGAAAACTATTAGATATTGATGAAAGAAATTGAAGAAGACACAAATAATGGAAAGATATTAGGTGCGCATGGATTGGAAAAATTAATATTATTAAAATTTCTATACTACTTTTGGCTATCTATAGATTCAGTTCAATCCCTATCAAAATTCTCAGGGCATTTTCACAGTAGTTTTTTTTTTTTCTTAAGCTGCTTTGTTTTTCAAAATATAAATTTCTTCATTAAAATGGGAACATATATTCAGAAAACAATGTGAAATTAAAATAATGATATCACACTAGTGTGCGCTAACTTGGTGTGACATCCCTCCAAAGAAGTTATCACTCTTATCCTACTTGAATAGAAAGCACCATTTCCTAACTATAGGAGCTATCCCCCGTATTCTGTGCTGATTAGATCATTTGGTGAACATTACATTCAACATTAGATTCATTTATTCATGCATTCATTCATTTTATACCTATTTATTGGGTTCAATCTATGTCAAGTACTATTCTTTCAGGGATACATAATGCTCGTGTGCGCACGTGTGTGTGTGAATGCGTATATTTTCATCTAGCCCATTGACGGTATAATGAGGAAATCAGGCTAAGGACTGTATTGTAGCAAATATATAAAGGTGCAAACAACAGAAAACAACATATGGTGAGAAGTTGTATACCATGGCTTTTTAAGAATAATTCATTTATTCAGGGAAGTGAAAGAGTGGTTTTAAAAGTGGTTAAAACCATATCATAAAAGGTGAATGTCAGTTCTAATTTACTTCCATCTTTAGATTTGAAAATCAGAAATACTAGCTACAGCAATAGAGCTTATAGGTCAAATGTCTTTTTAGTACATTCCTCTAAAGTCCCAAGGCCAGCTAATTCTCTTGGATTAAAAAACAAAAGCTGCTCTTATCAGCATGTTTTCCTCTTGGCAAATAAAGAAAACATCAACGTTTTATCTAGAAATCTAAAACTCAATCTATTAACAAATTTAACAGTATTTTTTTTTTGAAGATTTTATTTATTTATTTAAGAGAGCACAGGAGAGGGGTGGGGGTTGGGAAGAAGCACAGGGAGGGAGAGAAGCAAACTCCCCACTGAACAGGGACACGTGGCTCAATCCGCATGGACCCTGGGATCATGACCTGAGCTGAAGGCAGACACTGAGTCTACTGAGCCACCAGGTGCCCCACAGCTACTGTTTCTAACAGTGGTTCCTATTCCAGCTATAAAAGAATCACTTAAGCCATTTTTTAAAACTCAGTCCTTGAGCTCTAATTCATAAATTTTGAAACAGAGGTATATCTGAAGAACCTTCATTTTAATATGCACCCTCTTTCAATTTTTTATGCATTCAAAATATTGAACCTAGTTTAAGTTTTAAAGACCAAAATGAAACTCTGTCTTTCTACACACATACACACACACATTTGATTTTATTAGAATGTATTGAAAATAAAGTCACTGTTGAACAATTCTGGAGAATCATCAAGACCATAGAGAGGACGTGCTAAACCCAAGAATCCAGTTATGGTGTTGAATGCTACTATACTTTCCACACTGGATCCTTACTCAGTTTGTATGTCTTCCTTATAAATCTCCTATATAGCAAGCTGGGAAGGTGGTTTGAGAAGTAGGTAAACTACTAGGTGTGTAGGAGGATCAGACCATGACTGCTATTCTTTCTCTCTGGCCATCTAAATTTCTTGCTCTCTGGCCATCTAAATTCCTTAATAAAGTCTACCTTGTATTGGCAACCACTGAAGCAATGACCTTGCAGGTAAATTTCTTGTCCTAGAATTGTCCTTCATTATCTTCCACACAAAATGTTTGATAATCACTAATGGAAGCTTTTATCCGTCTATCCATTCATTCATCCATATATCCATGTACTCCTATTTTATATTAAATGCCTAATTAATGGCCAATCCTAATCCAATTTCAATGGATTTCAAACATATTTTTTTCTTCCAGGATTCTATCATACATAAATACTCAAACTCCATATATTGCAATAAGTATTATGTGCACACCTATATACCCAGTTGTAAAAAAGATCAAGATAGATAAAATTTTATGGATTAAATTTCCTTCTAGGAAGAGGATTATATTCATTGAATAAAAATTGAATTTAGTGATATCTTCAATCTTTTAGCTTTCTGTTTCAAGTGCACTTCCTAATCCATGCATACACACGTGTTTTCTTAGGCAACAGTGTATTAAATATTCTTAATTATACAGCATATTTCTCTGAACACTATACTATGAAAGAAGGTAAAAGGGAAATAAATTAAGTACAGTTATAGTCAGAATACTATATTTTCTTTTCTTCTAGGAGTCTGAACTGTAAATTAGTAGTGTCAAAAATGTTTTATCAACATTCAAAATTTCTGATTTACAGAGAGATTACCATTTGGGGATAAATTAATTAGATTCCCTACCCCTTTATCTTAACATTGCAATTTCACTGTGTGTCTGTGATATTTATGTTGAGGGTGTTATGCTATTGTAAAATCTTTGGGGGGAAACTTTGGAACTAAAAAATGCAGAAATAATGTATTTTATAAATTTTCCAACTTCATGAAGATACACTTTACTTTTGTACTTTGATATAATTTAGTAATACTTGAAAACTTCACAAGTATGGGCATATTCTTAGAAGATCCAATCAATTAAAACTGATATACAAATACACACTTTTTTATTTTGTAAATTATGTGTGAAGTAATGTGTGCAAACACATTTTATTTTGTAAATTCAGAATGATTAATGAGGTATGAAAAGACCTATCTTTCAGTATTCTAATTGATTTGAGTACAGAGATACAAAAAAGAAATAGTGAATGGGATAAGAAGAGCACAAAAAGTTGTAGGAGAAAGGACTGGAAACAAAACTAAACACAACATTGGTATGACCATACTTGTGTTGATGATACAGGCTGAACCACATTTTTTAGCTCTTTACTTTTATTAGTGAACAGTCACAAAAATTTTGCTATAAAAGTATTGAGAAAAAAGTGTATATATCTAAGCATAATATATAGTACACAATATATATTATATATATTTAAAAGTTTGAAGTATAATTTGTAATAAAAGAAACAATTTGACTTTCTAGAGGCGAGCACCAAAAGTAAGAGTATAGAACTTTAAAACATTTAAAAGATTACAGAAAGAAAGAAATAAAGTGTAAGTATATAAGAAATTAGAGTACAAATTAGTCTCAGGGAAAATATTTTATCTATGTTAATATTTAACATTTATAGAAAAATGGTTCTAATTTATTATAGAATAGTGAAGATGAATTAAAAATTAATGCAATTATATTTACTATATAATTATCTTAATATTATTATTGTATTTTTACTTAAAATTTACAAATATTGAATTATAGATAATATTTTTATTTATGTGTGAATAATAATCTAGAATTTAAACAAAACCTTTTCTTTCTAAGTTTGTGATTTTCAAGGACTTAATACATATTTTGCTTGCCTTTCTTTTGTTTTTTGTTATGGTTTCCCCTAGAAAACTGTACGAAAGTGATACACTAAACAAAAATTGAAAGGAATTTGCTCAGTTAGAAGCAGTTATTATGTGAGTCACCTTGTTAGACAGCTTTACGAAAAGTGAAATGAGTTAAAATTTAACTTTAGTTTGAAGAGCTAACCAATTCAGTCACATAATAAGTAAGAAAATGGAGCTTATCTTAAGAAATAAGACTTCAGTAAATAAAAAACGAACTGGAAAAGAGAATTGTTGCTCTGTGTTTACACGAGAGAATATTGGAAAGAGATTATCCCTAATCAGCATGATTAGCTAATCAGGAGCTTTAATTGAAAGCCAAATCCTCAAGTAAATATTTCAACAACAACAACAACAACAAAGAAAGAATAAAAATTATATTAAGAAGCCCCCAAAAATATAAACACAAGGCTTTAGGCACAGAATACCTATGGCTGCTGCTGAATTTTAGAGCTGTTATATTTTAAAATAACGAAATGTGAGGCAGCACACATATGTGAGAAGATTCCAGAAGAGAGTTAGGAATTGAAATTGAAGGCCAGAGAAAGAAAAGAAGGAAGAGAAAAGTTGTGAATAAAGGGGAGAAAAAATGGGAAGGAACACCTCCAGATGCTCTTAACTTTGCAAAAATTTTCATCAGGACATTATACCTACTTGAAATCTCTTCTTTTCACTGATTCAACTCATACTAAACTTGCGCTTATCAGTCATCCAAGAAGAAGATGGGTATATTTGGATGCAGATACATAGTACATATGTATGTGACGTATAAAACCCTCTGCTTAATTGCACATCATTCGCTCTGATTATTGATGGATTACTGAAAGGAAGCAAATGCTACAAAAAGGAAACCCAAACAACTTGTCCGGTGTTTCTTTCTTTGAGGATTTGCAGTCTTTCTTGATAGGTCCCTTACCTTACAAATTTAAAGAAACTGCTCATCCATTATAGACAGGCTTTAGAAGTAATGTTATAAGACCTTTGTTTTATAAAACCAAACATATGTCCAATTTTTTTTTTAGTTCAAGCAGCATGTCAAATTTACACAGCTAGTTAGGAATTTGAACTAAGGAGTGTTGATTCCTTTCTCTACATTCAGGCCACTGTCCTGGAATGAAGGAGCAAGGGGAAAGTGGCTAGAAATGAGATCAGTTATGCAGACAGTTTTTCGATCATTTAGGGCCAGGATGGAAATGACAAAGAGTTTAAATTTTTTTCTATGCATATGGTGAAAAAATGAAAGGATTTTGAATAGGGGTGTATATTTATATTCATGTATCAAAAATATCTCCAGCTTCTTAGTGTGGAGGACTATAGTGTGGAAGTCAGGAGACTAATTGAAGGCTATTTCACTAGTGCAGATGAAAGATTACTGTGGTTAGAACTAGCAATCAAGTTCTTGAGGATTAACTCGACCAGTTATATTTATTTGGAGGATCAAGCCAAGAGTATTGGTATAAGAAACAGTTATCAAATATAAAGAAAGAGAAGAATCAAGTATGAATATTTGGGTTTTAACTAAAAACTGACTAATGGTTTTGTTTACTCTGAGGGTGCAATTATGGATTAGAAAGGAAATGAGATGTATCAAGAGCTCATTTTGAGGTGTTTATCATTATTTTTTGTTGTTTAACACTTTATTTCAACTTTTCTATGTTTGAAGATGTTCAGAAGAAAGACATAGAGAAAAATTCTGTTTTGAAAATATATTGAATATCATCAAAATGTCATGATGGGTCCAAAATTTCAATTGCATAAAGTATAGGATTAATGCAGTGTATCAGGTTTAAGCCTGCTGCAGAAGGTGGGATTCAATGGCATTATGTCTGGATTCACTTTTAATGGGGACTTGGAATTGAAAATTGACAATCTGCAATGGTTTAAGGCACATATGGGGCATCTAAGTCAAGCTCTGGAGTAAATAAATCTGGAATGCTGGAGTAAAGAGAAGAAATCAAAGCCTAGCAACATAAATGCAAGAGATATAGAGAATGAAATAGAGATACAAAGACAGTGATACAGATAGAAAAAGTGAGATGGTGGCAAACAGAGGTAGAGAGCTATGGCATTCCTTTTGTCATGGCCTTGATAAATACATTAGTGATGAGAGCCTAGCATCAGTGGAAAGCGCTGCGGTGATTGTCTTCTCTATGTCAGAGGTGAAGGTAAAAAACCCTGCCATTAAAATAGACTACTTCATTTCAATAAGAATCGTGCGATCTAGGGGTGATGGGGCAAGTCTTGCTTTTAGAGTCCAGAGGAAGGGTTGCCATAGTAATCATAATAGGAAGAAAACTAGAATAGTATTCAGAACAGCCCGATCTGCAGAAATCTTTGATGACAGCACATGCATAATCAAACACTCAGAATCAAATAGGTGCCAGTCCTGAAGTTCATACTTGATCTGTGTAATGATAAAAAAAAGTGACATATCTGGTAAACCAACACTTGATTGGACTTAACCACAATATCGTCAGGAGCTTTTACTCAGTTCTGAGACAGGACTTCACTGAGACACTGGTACGCTTGAGGGAGGACTCTACAGTAACCCACAAATCTACACGGTATTTTCCTTTTAATCTTTGGAATAGGGAACGTGGTAACTGTGTGCTTTGAAACAGAAACTCTTCAGTCTATTAGGAATTATTGAACATTGGCTCTGAACTAATCCCTGGCAATGTAAAATGTAACTGTCATTTAACAGAGTGAGGATTTGTGGAATTTATGTGGGTTATGGCATTTTTACTTGATCCTACCCCACGTTAGGTATAGCAGGATAACAAATTCATACTCATGTCATTTCCCAAATTCTTCAGCTGTAATTAAGATACACATGCCTATCTATTATATCCTCATAGTGGTTCCCTGAATCAAAGTATAAGAATCACTAGGGGATCCTTATCCCCTATTTCTATTTAGGGGAGAAATAGAAAATGGAAGTTTCTGTATTTCCCACATTTCATCAGTTGTGTAAACCCAAACTAAACACATGTCTATGGTGGAAGTAAAGATATTAGAAAAGTGATGAGTTTACTAAAGATATAGGAGCAGTAGAATACAGTTGGATTTTTATCAATGGTTCTCTTGGGAATGGGGTATTCTGCTCCACATATGACTTGCTCTTCCAAACAAGATGCTAACAAATGGAATCCAATCCAAGCCTGGAAAAGCAATTGTAGAGTAAGGCTTGCTCTTTAGCCCATTTCGTTCTTCTAATTAGCCAAAACATGTCCTGGTAGCCTGCAGGAGGACAAAGTGTGAGGGACCGGTGGATAGCTGAGTTATCCCTTTTGATGCCACCCTATACCATCTTACCCTCTGATCCCAAATGTGTAAATGAGATTAGCAGACAACAGTCAAGCCTGGACCAAGTCAGCAACACCACCCAATGGAACTTAGACTCATGAGAAATAATAGGACTATTGTTTTAAGCCAGTAAAATATTGCATATCTTGATATGTATTATTATTAAATAAATAGCTAAATGTCACAGGTGGTTACTATCCCATCTCCTTTATTTCACTTATTAACTGAAAGCTCAAGAGAGACTGATCTTGTAATAATGGAAGTGGATTATTTTACGTTTAAGCAGGGAGTAACTTCAATTTCAGCCATTCAACCAGATGTTGTCTCCTTATTTGAGGAAATTAAACACAAATCAAATTCCAAGCACTTGTTTTACAACTAGTTATAAAACATGGTGGGTTTTTTTTATTGCTATTGATCTGGAAATTCAATCTCCCTCTTTCTCCTCATCACCTCTCTCAAATACTCAAAAGTAGTTTGCTTCCATGTGCCAAGGGAATAGATCTTCTCCATCTTGCTTCTAAATTTAAAACACATTTTAATTTGCAGGGATATTGATTACTATACTATACCAGAGAACATCACAACTGTCCACCAAATAATGAATTTATTTTGATAAGAAATCCAGAAAGCAGCATTTCATTCCATGAAATTCTATGATTCCATAAAAATAAATGGCTTCTTTAGTCTGAATATTTTTGGAGGTCCAGTGACCTGGACACATTCAAATATTCCCTCAAAAGTAAAGATAAGTTGGTATATCTTAGACCTCCTATTCAGAAAAAGAAATAGAACAATGCAAACAAATCAAAAGTCACTTATTATTTTAGAAAAAATAATTCACATTTGGATGTATTGTGCTGACCATTTTCTGAGTTACTAAGATGCTTCCATTTTTACCCCAGAGGTGGTTTGTCAGATAGCTCCAAATGGGAAATATACAATTTTGCCACCCAACCTTCAAAAGCAATGGACTCTATGGTAATGGAGATGTTTGTGGCAAATCAGGTTACAACAAGGACCCTATGCTGAGCCCTGCACAGTGAGTAAAAAGGGAGATTCTTAGGTTTTGACAGCAAAGAAATAACAGAAAAACTACACTTTTGACGAACAACATTCTTTAACATACAGTAGTTCCCGATAGAGACTAAATACCTAACCCAGGACTCCAAGTGACCCATGCCCACAATTATCTGATTCACAATCCATAGACCTGACCATTGTCCACAAAAATGTACTATATTCAGAATAATTTCTGAAGGCAGAATGAAGCTGCATGAACAAAGAGCTCACACTGCAACTCTAGGGAATCTAGTGAGATAACCGAATACATTTTAACAGTGGTGACATTTGTTAACTAACAAACAAATGTAACTAACACTTGTTAATTACATCAACGAAGTGCTTCTAGTACTCCAAAGGAGATTTTGGGCTGCACCAAGAGATAGAAAACCTGTCGGTATTGGCTTATGAAGCTGAGTAGTTATATAGGAGGGAAATCATAAATCATAAATGCCAAATATGTCTTGAGACCACTTAGAGAAATTAATACTGAAATATCTCCTCCACTAACCTTTCTTGATATATTTTAGGTGATACTGCAGTATACATGTATAAATACTATATACATAAAAATATGTGAATCATATAAGTATTTTTTAAAGTCATTTTTCCATTAAAAATTTATATTTGGTGTGTTTGTGGTTGTTAACTTTAAAATTTAGCCCAAATATTAAAAAAATATCATGACAGTACCATAAAAAAATTTTAAAGAGAAGGAATGGACATGATCCAAAGAGGATGGATTTAGATTTATATGTAGTGACTGCTAAAGTTTTAAAATATCCCCTCATAAACATTTAAAGTTTGTCAAGAATCAACTATGTATGTATAGGTTCATTGCTAGAATCTACTCTCTTCCATTGATAAATACCACACTGACTTAATTACAAATTTTGAACTTTTGAATGGCTGAAATGTTTTTAAGGATTTTCTTAAGAGATACAAATTATTAAACATGTTAATAGAAACACAATGTTAGATTATTGAACTCTGAAGTGTAGTTCATGAAATATATAAGAAAAAATCCTCAGTAATGCCATTTTTACCACATAATTAATTTTAAGGTATTTCACTACATAGCTGATTTTCCTAGAGATGGACATATTTATTAAAATGACAATAATAATTATATTTTATCACTGATTTTAGAATTTGATGAGTCATTCTGTCCTAGATTCTAGTGGCTATAGTTCATGGTTCAGGCCCACAGATATGCTAGAATGGTTTCACCATACATTTGTACATTTTAGGGGTTGAACTTACAGAGAAGCCCATATTCAGAAAAATCTCTTTTTATAATATGATGGCAGAAAAATACAAAAGCATGCAATGCAAGCAAATTTTAAGCCTCTATTGGTTTAACATCAATGTTCGTTGGTCAAAGCAAATTTCATGTTAACAAGAATGAGACCAAAGACAAATTTTAGGAAGTATATTCTCCTATGGAAGTAGAGGGAGGAAATATTTTTGAATAATATTCAAAGGATCATAATCTGTCTACTTGTTCAAGTCTCTTTGACATGCAAAATATAAGATCTCCAAAGGTTTTGTCAAAATCGTGGCATCAAATTTGAAGTCCAGGCTCTTGAAATCTCCATGAAATCTTTTTTTTTTTTTTAAGAGTATGTATGTATGTATGTATTTATTTTTTTATTTATAAAGAGAGATAGAGTGAGGAAGGAGCACAAGGAGAGGGAGAGAGAATCTCAGGCAGCTCTGGGCTGAATGCGGAGCCTGAAGCAGGGTCCCACAACCATTAGATCATGACCTGAGCTGAAATTAAGAGTTGAACGCTCAGCCAACTGAGGCCCCCAGGTGCTTCAAAATCTCTGTGAAATCTTGATGCAGCTCCTTTTTATCCGAAATCCTCTGAACCAAAATGCTAACTTATTACCTTCCCTCACACTAATCATTAATTGCCATATATTGCCATTATCCTCCCAAGGCAAACAGAAGTCCTTTGGCCCCTAATAATTCTATACAGGTATTACCAGGTATCCCTACTCTGAGGGAAAGGAATATTTCTTCATTAGGCCCAGGTTTTCTTACTACAGCTCTTGGCTCTTCCCTCTCGATGTTCTTTCTCTTTGTATCATAACCAAAAGTTGGTTAAGGATAAAATAATTAAATGAATTAAAGAATATGCCCTTTGGGAAGTCCAAGAAGCTCTCTCAAACTGATCCCTGTCTTTGAAAATTTGGGGACCAAAGATATCTTATAACTTAAACAATTTGTTTCTTGTGATTTGGCAGGCAGCACTTTTGACAAGATGGTTTTCATAAGTGTTTTAGCTTTATAAGTCTTAAATATCAGTCAATTCTATATGCCAAGAACCACACCCTCAATTATTTTCAAGACATTATCTCTCTAGACTAAATTATAGCTCTGTTGAGCAAATCAGATTTCTGTGAGACTACATTCTTCTTTTGGATCATTTCATCCAACTTAAAGGGTCTATTTGATACCAATTAAATCCTTCAAGAATTGGGAACTAAAGGTACTTATTTGAGCAACACAACTAATTTGGGCTTTTGCTTATCATATACAATAACATATTTTATTTGGTAAAAGGTTGTTTCATTTCAAAACCTGTAAGGTAATTGGCTTCCTATCTTGGCTCAAAATTATGTTTGCAAGCTGACACATACTTTTGTGAACTTACCTCTATCTTATAGTAAATAATGAAACACAGCTAGTAGCAACCAACTCATTATTTCAACATTTTTGCCTGAAGATCTCCAGGCATTTCATCGAAAATACATTAGGAATAGTTTCTGTGTTTTAGAATATCATAAGCAAAACTTCACCAAATATTTTGGCACTAAAGAAAATAAATTGCCATTTTTCTTACCTCCGGTATCAGTTTTCTCAGTTTAAACACTTGTTCCAAAATCCACAGCTATGTATTCTAGGTTCTTTTTACAAACGCCAGTTCTGCTTCTGTTGCCAATTTTTATATCCACTTTTACTACATAAGAAAAGAGAAGCAAAAAAAAAAAAAGCTTCTAGCAATAGATATTTATTTTTCTCATGGTTCTGCAGTTTAGCTTAGGAGAATCTGCTCCTAAGTATTCCTCCTGGGACCAAGGCTGAAGGGCAAGAACTACTCAGTCACAGCTCTTCCAGAGAAGGCAGATGTGCAAGATGACATGCCCAAGCACACAAACACATTACAAGGACTGTTGATGTCACATCTGCTAACATCCCATTGGAAAAAAGGAGTAACATGGATGAACCAAGTGCAACTGGTAGTGAATGCACACCAGTCATCAAGTTCAGGAAAAGGGAGTTATCACTTTTCAGTATTAATGTCTTAGTCCCTTCAGGCTGCTATCATAGAAAACCATAGACCAGAGGACTTACAAACAACAGAACTTTATTTCTCATGGGTCTGGAGGTTGGGAAGTTCAGGTCAAGGCACCAGCAGATTTGGCGTCTGGTGAGAGCTCACTTTCTAGTTCACAGATAGCCATCTTTTTGCTGTATTCTCACATGGCAGATGGGATGAGGGCACTCTTCCCGGTGTCTTTTATAAAGACCCGAAAATCTCTCATGGGGGCAGAACCCTAATGACCTAATCACCTACCAGAGGCTCCACCTCCTAATACGATTAAATTGGGGGTTAGGATTTCAATGTAAGAATTTGGGGGGGACACAGATATTCTGTCTATAGCATAATGTAATTGAGCAAGTGCTACTAAAAGGAAGTTGGATGAAATTATTCTTCAACAGCAGTTTTTCAAGAGTGAAAAACAAAATAAACACAAGACAAGCATAGGTGTATACTGATAAATTGTATCCATTTGAAGTATCATCCATTCGAAGTGTCATCCATTTGCAAGTGATTCTTATTAGCTGGAATTATAAGAAATACAAGAGCAGGTGGGAATTATCCACCTCTATTGGCATGATAGTCTCATAACGAATACTATTCATAAGCAAATCATTAAGGAGTTCCTGTTGGTTTATTGTTAATATTTTCTCTTTAGGTGCACTTGTAGCAACATGAAAGAATTTCGTAATATTTGACTATAATATAATTAAGCTTTTAAAAACATTATTTTTATGCACTCTTCTTGCCCAACAAAATGACAAGATAAAAGAAAAGAACTGGTGGTTCAAAACAGAAATAAGACAAAATGTATGTTTGAATCACGATGAAGGGATGCTTCAGATTACACCTGTGCAATCCACCCAGTCAAATAATCCTGATGTGAGAAGGCTGACAGAATGCTGTAATGGTGTACCTCTCAGGGGAAAAAAGTAGTATGATAGAGTATTTAATGTGTTCATTTTGAGACAAGTTACTACTTCATTCAGCTATTTCAGACTCTCTAAAAAATGTTTTCTCTACATGTAGAAATCTTGAATAGTTGTCTATTTATTCTTTAATTGTAGGAATTTTACCAAGGGATATGTGAATATGATCCTTTTTTGTGTTAACCATGTTGTAATACACCTTTCCAACCTGGAAACTCAATTTTACCTATGGATCAGGTAAGTTATCTTTAAATAGGATTTTTTTTTTCATTTCATTCTGTACTGTTTTCTTCTTTATTATCCACATCTATCCACCTAGATCTACTTAGCATCCAACTTGCTTTTCTCTCAATTAATATCAAACAGGATTTTAGATCATAAGTTTATAGTAAGACGCCAAAATAAAATAGACATAATATTTGAAAGTTCTTTGCCAAATAACAGTATACTTATTTTCAAATAATTTAGACTATAAACAGTTTCTTTGATCTCAAACACCTTCATATTCTCTGAGAATGCAAAAATTTTGAGAAAATAAGTGAGATCATTTTGTGAGGGTGGTATTTTAGGAGAAATATTTGCTGTGTTCCCTTCACAAGGAAACCTGGCTCTAATCCCCTCACTTCAAACCTAAAGAACAAGGCTCCATTGGGGACCTAAAAATGCCAAATAGGTGACAAACACTGGTTGGGTTCAGGTTGGTCTACAGTCTGACTTCAACTTGAGAAGCCATGAGGACAAGATTTTCTCTGGCAGCCTTGGAGCATCATTACTGTGGGATTTGCTGACTTTTTCATAGTTTATTGGGCAGGGACTCTGTATGCATTTTCACAAGTTGAGATGTGGTCCCCATGAGAAAGAGAAACAAAAGGCACAGGACTACATAGATGGGTATAAAAAACTCAGTCATGAGAAACTTGCAGTGAGTGAGCTGGGACTTAGGATGGAGGACCAACTGATCCCCTAGAATATAAGAATCTGCAACAGTGAAGGAAAATGCTCTGGACCCCCTGGCAAGAAATGTCTGAACATCCTTAAATTGTGCCCTATCTAGGAGATAAAGAGTCATCTTTAAACAACCATGAGGCCCACAGAGAACGAAGTGAGTTTGTGATAATACTAATGAAAGTACCAACTGCCATACTCCTGGGCCTTGTCTTTCTAAAGGGATCAATGGAACAGCTGGCAAGAGGTAAGAGAAAGAAGAGAAACAGCCAATAGGGATTAAAGGAGCCAATAGTGCTTTTCTCACACTGCAGGTGCCCAGCCCGAAGCCGCCTGAGCTGTGAGAATGGTATAAACTTTTCACTGATTCACTTCAGAATTTTTTTTTAAAGATTTTGTTTATTTATTTGACAGAGAGAGATCACAAGTAGGCAGAGAGGCAGGCAGAGAGAGGAGGAAGCAGGCTCCCCGCTGAGCAGGGAGCCCAATGCAGGCCTCAATCCCAGGACCCTGGGATCGTGACCTGAGCCGAAAGCAGAGGCTTTAACCCACTGAGCCACCCAGGCGCCCTAGAATTTTGATTAATATCTATGATTGAATTGAGTCCCTGTTTGAAATTTACAGCAGTCTGCCACATAAGAGTAAGCAGACAACCTATAGGAATTCCCAGAATTCTTATCTAGGTAAGACTTGCTTTATTTCGTTTTAAATATGGGAGCAAAGGAACATTATTTCATTCAGTAGATTTAGGGGATGGCGAGGCAGCAATATAGTGAGATATAAATGCATTGTGAGTCCAGCTTCTTCAAGATATTTTTTCATCTTTGTAATAAATTATTCTGGGTTGTCTAATATTTCTTCCATTTTCTCAACCAGTTTATCTACCTGTTTGTCTATTCATCTACCTAACTAAAATTACCATAGAATTCACACAATATTATAGAAGCATGGGAAATTAGGATTTGAAAAGACCTAAGGTCTTTCAACCATTCATCTTCATTTTTTACGTGCTTTCTCCATTCTTATAAACTGATATCTCCCCTAGCTTTAAATATTTATAATGAGAGAGCAGACTATTCTTAGAAGTAATTGAGCCAGAAGTAAGATTCTTAGTAAGTTTCTTAGAGTTTCTTCCCAATATACAACTGAATTGATCTCTTTGCATATTTTACCATTTTACTCCTTTTACCAAATTCTACAGATTTTTCATCTGGAACAGTATATTAAGAAGTATTTAACATGAAAAAAATGAAATTAACTGAACTCAGTTATCATAACCTCATACAACCTTTTTTGCAAATCTCTGAATCTTGTATTTTTCATAAATCACAGTTTCAGACACCATAGGACATACTTCTGACTGTAATCTATGTCCATCTTAAATTATGGCAAATATAAATGATCTAATACTCCAGAGAGAATTTTGGATAATTTATTCAAGCATATATGTCTATTAATATGAACTAATTTCACTTTTATTCTATCAATCAGCAGGACATAGAGCTCACATTGAGTTCATCAACTCCTAGAACATTAGGTATTATTCAAATAAGCTATTAATTTGAGTTCATGCCATGTTACACCAAATAAATTAATGTAATGTTTTTAAAGTTTCATTTTTTAAGAAATGCTATTAATTCAGCTTGCTACATTTAGATCATCAATCTAATATTGTGAAGCAGTTTTAAATCCCAGTTATTTTATTTAACTCATTAGACATTCTGTAAATTTTTCTGTATCCAGAGTTTTGAAAACAATATCTCATATTTTAATTTGATTAATTTATAAATGACATGAGGCTATCCATATAATGAAATACCAGAGACCTCACTTAACATCCGTCTTGATAGATTTTATATAAATGGTTGTTTTCTACTATAGTTCATACTTCGAACATTTCCACAAGGATATCAAAGGATGGTTTTAGAGGTTTGCTAAAATAAATATATCTACAACTGACATTGACTTTGTTTTATTTAAAGCCAAATTCAATGGACATTTTTATTTATTATATTCCTTGACTTCACAGAAGAATTGGATACTATTTGATTAGTTAATGCTCTTTTGGTTACAATAGACAAAAATCTAATTCATAGTAGTTTAGGAAAACAGGAATTTGTTGACTTTTTAATTTCTTTCTTTTTTTTTTTTTTTAAAGATTTTATTTTATTTATTTATTTGACACAGAGAGAGAGATTACAAGTAGGCAGAGAGGCAGGCAGAGAGACAGGGAGAGGAGGAAGCAGGCTCCCTGCTGAGCAGAGAGCCCGATGCGGGCCTCGATCCCAGGACGCTGAGATCATGACCTGAGCCGAAAGCAGAGGCCTCAACCCACTGAGCCACCCAGGCGCCCAATTTCTTTCTTTTTTAAAAATCTTTCATCATACTTCTCATCTGAGCCACTGTCATTTGTTGGCTGGAGTATTAAAATAACTTTCTAACTGATTTCCCTTCTCCTACTCTATTCAACAACCTCTGAATCTTATAAAACAAAATCAGATCATTCTACTCTCATAATATACATCTCCTCAATAGCCTTTGATTCACCCTAAGGTCAAACAGATTTCAAATATGTTAACCTTCTTGGACATATATCCTACTCTCATTTCCCTACCTTTCTGAATCCCAGCACACAGGCTATCTTTATGCTTCTTGAAAACATTGAGATCCTCCCAAATTTCAGTCTTGGATTAGTTGTTTCCTTTGTCTGGAATGGTTTGCTTCCTGATGTTCCCTTAGTTGATTTCTAAATGTTGTTTAGACCTTGACTCAAACATCTGTTTTCTAAATGTCCAACCTAAAACTACTCTCACCATCAAGTCACTCTTAATCACTTCACTCTCCTTTTTTCTTTTTGATATGCATTATACTCTACCATTATGCTATCTCGTTTATGTATTTATATGCTTATTTATTTTGTGTACCACCATATAAGAATGTAAGCCAGATTAGAGAAGAGGTCCTATTTTTTATAAAGATATTTTATGTATTTATTTGAGAGAGAAAATGAGAGAGGGAGCACAAGCCGGGGGGGGGGG
>LNAC01000127.1:3414382-3561915 GCA_002007465.1 Ailurus styani | reverse complement strand
GGGGGGGGGGGAGGTGCAGAGGGAGAGGAAGAAGCAGGCTGTCCACTGAGCAGGGAGCCTGAGGTGTAGTCTGATCCCAAGACCCTGGGATCATGGCCGGAGCCAAAGGCAGACACTTAACCCACTGAGCCACCCAGGCGCCCCAAGAAGAGATCCTGTTTTATTCACAGCTGCATCTCCCACACTAACAGTTGGGACTCATTAAATAAAGCACAAATGAATGTAAGTACCCTGGAGAAGGGGGAGAGAGAATATCCATTTCCTTTCAACCAGCTTATTCCATAATGCTAGAAACAAAGGTCCTAGCACCTCTAAGTAACATATTTCTCCTGTTACTTCTTGATACGAATAGATTTCTCCCTATCAGCTGACTTTCAGAAAATATCTGGAGAAAAGCTATATGACTGGTCTCACTTTGATCACATACCCCAATGTCTGGACAAATTATTAAAAATGGCAAATTTAATATACTGTGCTGGAGATTGCTGGTGCCAGCTAATATCAGTTTTTTTTTCTTCCTCTGAGCACTGCCTCAAACTAGATTTCACAAAGCCCCGGCTTTGAGGTTGCTCTTGCATATGGAATATGTGTGCAAGTGATGTGTATCAGCTGAGGTGGATGAGAGGGGAATGCCCATCTTGTTCTCTTTCCTCTGTTGACAGCCAGATAGAATAAAAAACTCTTAGCGGACTCAGAGGTCATAGGGTGTAATGGTGTCAGCTAATAGAAGGAAACTGGTCACAAGAATGATTGCATGAAAGTGACCCACTGAACTCTAATCAACTGTATCTTCAGTTAAAAAATACACTTCTGTTGTGATTATCTACTGAAACTCTGGTATCGTTTGTTATGTATGTTATTGTTTTTGCCTATGTGAACACTATGTATACCTCCATTCTCTAATTTTCTGATGAAAGTCTAAGGCTTTTTGCCCTTCCACAATGTGAGGATGCAGTCAGAAGGTGCTAGCTTTGAATCAGAGAGAGGATCCTCACGAGAACATGATCCGTGCTGGCACCTTGATTTCAGACTCCCAGGCTCCAGAACTAATATCCACATTTCAGTTTCTGTGCCTATCAAGAGTTCTAATTCATCATGAATCATCTGTCATCAGAAGAAATTCAGCTGAGGGCTTACTAGGTTACTGATGGGTCTCCAGAAAATACAAGGAGAATCCTGGGTTTAGCTGTTGAGTCTCAGGATGTAAGAATCAAGACTAATACTATGGTGGATGAATAAGGGGTGCAAATAAACCATATACAGTAAGACATGGACCAAATAAGTAGAGCCATGAGAGAGGCAGAGAAAATTTTAGCAGAACTCAACAAGTGCTGTGGCCTTTGTGTCTGCCCATGTAATAAGATAAAGAAGTTCAAGGCTGGTAAGCCTCATAAGGCAACATAGAAATACAGCAGAGACAATTCTTCCAACTATGTAATATCTAAGCAGCCGGGCCATGTGACAAATGGTCAGCCTTAGCAGGCAACCACAGGAGTCATCAATGGCAGATACATTAAACATATAGCCAGGGGCACCTGGGTGACTCAGTCAGTTAAGCATCGGCCTTGGGTTTAGGTCATGATCCCAGGGTCCTGGAATCGAGCCCCACATCAGGCTCCCTGCTCAGCAAGGAGTCTTCTTCTCCCTCTCCCTTTGCCCTTTTCCCCTGCTCATGCTCTCTCTCTCTCAAATAAATAAACAAAATGCTTTTTAAAAAACATATAGCCACTGATTCTGGAGAAGATCAAATGGAAGAGGAACTGACTCAAATGGGCAATATCCTAGGAAATCTTAAAAAAAAAAAAGGCTCTGGACGTGGGCATTGAGATTGAGGTCCAAAATCAATAGGGCAGATCCCAGAAATGACTGATACCAACAAGGGTCATATTAACATTACCAGTATCAGAGCAAAGAAACTTACTAACAGCTAAAGTCACTGCTACATTTCTTTATCATTTATTCACTTTTATACCTAACCCTTCAAGTCATTACCTTTTCAGAGTTTGAAATTTTGATTCCATAGTTTTCTAATCAGGAGATAATATGAAAGAAGGGCTAGGAATAACAGCCTCTGTATGTTTTTGGTTTTGCATGTTGTATATTTCTATGTATTCTTTGTTTTTTAACTTTATTAAAACTCTGTTAATTAACATAGAGTGTATTATTAGTTTCAGAGGTAGAATTCAGAGATTCATCAGTTGCATTTAATACCCAGTGCTCATTCCCTCAAGTGCCCTCCTTAACGTCCATCATGCAATTACCCCATCCCCCCCCACCTCCCTTCCAGCAACCCTCAGTTCGTTTTCTAGAGTGAAGAGTCTCTTATGGTTTGTCTCCCTCTCTGATTTCATCTTATTTTATTTTTCCCTTCCTTACCCTATTATCTTCATTTTGTTTCTTAAAGTCCATACATCAGTGAAACTGTATAATTGTCTTCCTCTGATTGACTTATTTCACTTAGCATAATACCCTCTAGTACCCTCCATGTCACTGCAAATGGTAAGATTTCACTTTTTATGGTTGAATAAAATTCCATTGTGTATATATACCACATCTTTATCCATTCATCTGTTAATGGACATCTGGGCTCTTTCCACAGTTTGGCTATTGTAGACATTGCTGCTATAAGCATTGGGGTGCAGGTTTTTTCCTCCTCTATGTTGTTATGTGCTTTCCCTCCCTGGAGAGTATAAACTGCTGCTCAGCCTTTCTTCTAATATTTTATTTCTCAGTTCACACTCTTAGGTGGGTTTTCATACATCATATATGGTGTTGTTGCTCATTCTTTTCACTGATTTTATCAGGTTCTTTTGCTTTCAAGGTTTGGAAGCATTACCAAAGACAGTCATGAAGAAGAAAGCTGGGATGGGGAGGGAGTGGCACAAGAAGAGGCAAGAGACAAGAGGTTGGACCTCCGTAAAACCCACAGGCCACAAAGCAAGAGTTGCAGAGCCACAGTAAATATCTAATTCGGTTTAGTTTTGAATTTAAGTTGCCGTTATTGCCAATTTATGCTAATGCTTGGTTTTAGAGAGTTTATGCACAATATTTTTATCATATATGATGACTTTGCAACCCCCACTGTGAAAAACAGAATAAGTTTTCTTAAAGTGAGCTTAATTTCTGAACTCTTGATGACTCATATATGTGCAGAGATTTTCTGATCTCATTTCATATTGTACCATATGAGAATGCTTTGTATAAATGAATGGCTTTTTATTTTCATATTATGGTATCATGGTCCCATTATAGGCCTATTAACCTCCCAAATTTATCATTGGTCTTTGAAAAAAAATGTGTAAATATGTATAACATGAGACTTTATCTTTAAAGCAGTGCTTAAATTTTTTTGGAAAAGTTTAACAGAGTATATCAGGTCAATTTAGTTTTACCTTAGTGCCCAGAGTTACGTTTAGATAGGAAAAAAGAAACTCATTTTGATCTCAGGTGGAAAGATAGATTGCTTTGAATTTTATGTAGGTTTGAACTTTTAAAAAGCTAGAATTTATTCTGTTTAACTAAAAGTCATTTGGAAAGTTAATCAAAAAAGTCTAAGGCTTTTTATATGTGTATGGTACATTGATTTGAGTTCCTAATTAATTTAAAAATAAACAAATAATCAAAATTTATCATTTTTATTGAAAAATAAATAAAATTCATCCACATAACACCATCTTCTTTTATAATTTCATATTATTTGTATGAGATTAACAACTTAAGATATTTACAGATAAATCAACATGCATGCCACTTCTAGGCTTAGGGGTTTTTGTTCTGTTTTGATTTTTTGGCTTTCTTTTTATAATTTTCCATCTCTTTGATATTACTAACACTCGGTATTTTTTTTCACTGTCAACTTGATATAGTCTTCCCTACTGACCCTACTTACTTTTGATAAAAGTCCCCTTCCCCTCAATAGTTACATTCTATCTTTTTTTAATTTTATTTTATTTATTCATTTCACAGAGGGAGAGAGATTACAAGGAGGCAGAGGCAGGCAGAGAGAGAGAGGGAGAAGCAGGCTCCCCGCTGAGCAGGGAGCCCGATGCGGGCCTCGATTCCAGGACCCTGAGATCATGACCTGAGCCGAAGGCAGAGGCTTTAACCCACTGAGCCACCCAGGCACCCTACATTTTATCTTTTTAATGAGTACTACTCAAAGTAGTCAATAGCAAATGATTAAAACTAGCACAAAGCTCTTTTAAGAATGATTATATTTGGGGTGTCTGGGTGGCTCAGTTGGTTAAGCAACTGCCTTCAGCTCAGGTCATGATCCTGGAGTCCTGGAATTGAGTCCCACATCAGGCTTCCTGCCCAGCGGGGAGTCTGCTTCTCCCTCTACCTCTCCCCTCTCACGCTCTCTCTCCCATTCTCTCTCTCTCTCTCTCAAATGAATAAATAAAATCTCTAAAAAAAAAGAATGATTATATTTTACTTTTGGTAAAAGCACAACTCAACTGGCAGATGGAACTTTGAGGACGTGTTACAGGACAACCTACTAGTAGAAAGCTTTTATTATGTGTAAATATCTGTCATTGTTTTTTTCAAATGAGTGGAGAGGGTACAAGGAGATCACTGAATAAGAAAAGGTCAAGTAAGAGAATTTATAGTTTCCTACCCCTCATCCCCACTACCTAATACTACCACTCTGGTCACAAATCCATTTCTGCTCTATATTGTTCTTCTAAATGTACAGGTTATTTAGTATTGTTACCCTTAGCAAGTTTCTAGAAACAAAACCGAGGAAATCTTTTTCAGTTTTCTTTCTTCTACAAAGTTCACACTCATCATTTCAGGATTGATTCAAAGATCTCTTCAGATAAATATTAAACTATTCTGTTACAGTCCCCTGATCTGGAGAGGGTGTTGCTTCTTCTTTATCTTATTTAATTAAAGAGTGTAAAAGTGTGTGGGAAAACTATGTAATGTAATTATTGTTTATCTGTAGGCCTCTCATACCGCAAAACAGCATGGACCATGAGGTACGTTAGAGAAGAGACACAATTTTATTCACATTTAAAAGTATTCAGTTTTGAGTAAGTAATGGTAGGTATTTGAAAAAATGCTACATATATGCACTGCTTACTAAGCTCTAGGAACTCTGCTGAATGTCTTACGTGGGTTATTTCATTACCCATCTAAAGAACACTACAAAGTTCATCCTATTAGTATTTCAGTTTTACAGATGGTATGTTGAAAGTGAAAGAATTGATATTTTTCCTCAAAGAATGTCTTGCAGGTAGTAAATGTGTGAGCAGTCTGTCTGGGCAAATGATGGCGAACATTTGATATAATGTCCCTATTCTTTTGGTGTTTACAGACTACTGGGGTGATCATACATCAGTCAAAGGGTTTTAATAATGAATGCATAATTACACATTGGGCTAAATGCACTGAATCAAAGAATGTATTACTTTTAATTATATTCTATGTTTTTATATTTGAATTCATCACACAGATTACACTTATCTGTTGCCATGAGCCATACATTTATAATCTTGTATTTTATTACTTTGCAGATAACAAATATTATCTATAAGAGATTCATTTTATTTAACAATAAATGCAAATCAGTTCCAAATTCTGGAAGTTTTCCCAATGTGTTAGTTTCATTGAGAAATACTGTGTTCTTAAATATCATATCTGAAATATTTACAGTGTTACAAAGATTCATTTTGTCGCTCTTCCTACCTTAGTCTTTGTACTTAGAAAAGTATGTCAAACATATTTGCAGATGTTTCATTAAGAGAATTACTTAAAATGAGATTTTCTTTCTGATATTTTTTTATGAAGAGTGCACTCGGTTTCTTAAGAGAAATGTTCTTGTAGACTTGTCCTTGTACTATTTTTAATGAGAGTTTTGTCCTTGCTCCTTAAACGTCACACTTTACCTACATTTGCTCTTTAAATAAACCACTGCTTGGGAAAACTGGTGAATATATATTTTGCTATTATCAGTGTTTCTGATTTTTGTGGTTGTCCCTTAATCCTATTGATCTTAGTCCTGAGTCATACTTACTGGGTAGAAATCAATATTAATCTATTAAAACTGTCACCAATGAAAATAGCAGACTGATTTTCTGCTTGGAGTTAATTTTTTGAATGGATCTATATTTCTGGTGGATCTATTGTTTTAATTATTTTTACTGATGCTCGTAATAGTAATTATATAACCATGTAGGACAGTATAAAAGTCATACATGCTATATGTCAAGAAAAATTCACAATCAGTGAGGTAAAATATTTTTTAGAAAGAAATTTTTATCCCACAAAGGAAAAATATCATTTTATGAATGAAAGGATTATTTGAGAAAAGAGAGCTTTGTCTTAGGGTTTTTTCAAATCTCATATTCTGTAATTGAAGCCAAAAAGTAAAAGGTTGCCAAATAAATACAAGCATACATAAATAGAACAGATTTACTATCCAGAAATAAAGACAGATATACTCAGGAACCTAATATATATTTACAAGTCTCTGAGTAAGAGATGCTTTAGTTTGCAAATGAAATTGGTGTATATAACTTTCTATTGGAAGAAAAGCTAACATAAGTCTGTGCTTCACATCATATGCCAAAATGATCCTTAATGAATTAAAGACAGTCATTGAAAATAGAACATTAACATGTTAATAAAAAATTGAAGATAATACTTAAATATTTGTAAAATATTACAGTGGGGAAGATATTTCTAAGTAAAACCTTCTATGCCTCCTCCCAAAATATTCAAAAGCAAACTGGAATCATAGCAGCTCTTAAGTTAGCCATGTTCTGAAACTCTCATTTAAATAAATTTACTGGGTATTAGGAAAAATACATTTTATGACTATAAATGCTTATTCATATATATAATATATGTATATATATTAAATCACCAATAAAATTATTGAGAGACTTGTAAAAATTAGAAATTAATTAAGAGGAATAAAAATGCTTAGTTAAATTTAAAGTGAGTTAAAGTAGTTGGATATAAAGCACTGAAGGAAAATATTATATGTGTAATGGCTCTAATCAGTGTTTTTGCTCTTTGAATAATCAAAACTATATTAATCACTCCTACTGGTGATTCTCAAAAAAAGAGGGAAAACAAATTCAACTCGTTAATTATATCCCTAATAAGTCTTAGAATTCGTAATGGAAAAGATGGAGATACTGAACTACGTGAAATTTTAAAATTTACATAGCAAAATATATCATTAAAAGATAAACTGAAAACACCAGACTAAAGAAGAAAAAAATACAAATTATATGAAAAGAGCTTTTTCCTAAGTCGAGTATTTATAAAACATTTTTTTAAAGAGATAGAAAAGGTTGTATGCTGGCAACATTCAGAAAATAAAGTTAAAATAGGCAAAAAAAAAAAAGGCAAGTGTTCTAGTTAAGTCTAGGAATCTATTAGTAGACAGAAACATGAAAATTAAAGCAACAATTAGATAATGTCCTTAAAAAAAAACCACAAAGTTGGTTGCAATACAGGATCATTTTTAAGTTTGAGATAACACTATGTACAATAAAGTATCTCAATTAGAGGTAATTATAAAATAATATTTGATATGGTTTAATCAAAGCTACAAATCATATCCTCATGCAGAGAACTTTTCTTCTCTAAATTTCTTTTAGGTTTTTTTCCCTAAAATGTTGTTTTTTGTCTGTTTTTATATAAAACAGGTAGAAGTTGATATTCTCACTAGGAAGCCAAGAAATTCAAATTGCTTCCATGTGACTTGCTCACTCATTGGTAAAATATTGAATATTATGAGTCTGATCAGCTACTCATATATCCTCTGATCATATGACATTGTTAAATATTCAAAAAAACCTTTCAAATACATAAACTAATATCATGAATTCATTAGTATGTTCATTTGTGGCTCCTGTTGAAAATGAAAATATATGTTTGCTATATTATCTGCTATCAAAAGTTTTGTTTGAATATTTTATTCATAATCTAAATTCTAATAAATCTGATACTTGGAGTTTATTTTTCTTGTAAGTGATGACAATAATCTCTACTTTATATAAAAAAGTTAAAAAAAAACATTAAGGATAATATAGCATGAAGAGCCAATCTAATCCAAAGTAATTAAATGTTTTAAAAATTAAGCAAATAAATTCTTTGCTAAAAAATCATTATATTTACTGCTACAACTCTAGCTGGAAATTTAATTTATATTAATAATCCTTTCGTCGGATCAGATGTGATTCCTAAATAACAACTCATGCATGTGTTTTCATTCCTCTAAAATTAAAGGAAAAACACTGAAAGAGACTGTTTCCCTCCTTCACTGAAGGTATGAGACATCATCAAAAAGTGTTCCTCAGTCTTTAATTCATGATTTCCATTAATGGTGTATCTTTTTTCATGGTCGTTCTTGACATACCACTGATTCTTCATGTTGCAGAATGCCTTTTTTATATCTCAGGAAGATGATCTAATTGCCCTTATTATATGACTGCTTTGTCATTACTAAAAAATATTCTTACTGAAAATTCATAATGTTTTTGGTCTCTGCCTTTGAAAGTACCATATATTTATATTTCTTCCAGGTGTACAGGGTCCTTTCTCTCTCTCTCTCTCTCTCTCTCTCTCTCTCTCTCTCTCTTTTTTTAATAGGTGTTTTATTTATTCATTTGAGACAGAGCATGCACCTAAGTGCTAGAGCAGAGGGAAAGGCAGAGGGAGAGGCAGAAGGAGACTCCCTGCTGAGCAGGGAGCCAGACAGAGGGCTTGATCTCAGGACCAGGAGATCATGACCTGAGCAGGAAGCAGACACTTTACTCTCTGAGCCACCCAGGCTCCCCTATAAATGCCCTTTCCGCAGCTCCCTCCCACCACCGAAGTACTGAAGAACAAAAGATATAGATAGATAGATAGATAGATAGATAGATAGATAGATAGATATGTATATATATATATATATATATACACACACACACACACACACACACACATACACACACACACATACACCATACACACCACACACACACACTTACATAAGGGAATAGTTTTTATCTAGTCTAATCCTAACATGTCTATGGCAATATATTCTATATTGCCACTGAAAATATTTCGAAGCAATATGATTTAAACCTTAGGTTTTCCTTAGTAAGGTAAAAAGCAAGAGTGTTTCTTTATAAAAATTAAGTGTTTCTTAGTGATATTCATTTCATGTCACCTTCCTATAGCTTTGTCCTGAAGAGGCAAAATCAAATTTATATACTAGTTTAGTATACTTTTGTTATGGATTATTTTTTAAAGAAGCACAGTGAGCATGGACAATGAATAGAATGCATAATGTATGGGAAGATGAACAGTGAATAATAAATTTTTAACTTAAACAAGAACCTATTTCTCTCGAGGCTCAATAGTTTGATCAACACACTGTGTTTTAAAATGCAGCTTATAACCTACCATACTGAAATAGGTAGGAGAATGTATTTCAGATAAAATGTGAATTAAGAAATCTCATCCTTTGGTTACATGTCTCAGGGAGTTGGACTTTTCCCTTTAATAAATATTTCTATCTAAAGAGAGACGCCTCAATAAAATGAAAACAAATGACAGTGCTATCTCCAAAGAGACAGTGTATTATTTTAAAATGGATGAAATGGCCCATGCTCTGCCCTATGACAGTTAAATGCTCAAAATGAGACAGTCAAAAATACAGTTAACTCATTCCCACAGACATGAAATTGAGTTTCCATTTTTGTTCTAATTTGAGGTGAAGAAAAGAAGGGAAAAGAGCACCAAACCTAAAGGATATTCTTACAAAGTTTTTATGTTAACAATAACCAGGGACATAGCATGATCTCAAATAATATTATTGCAACTTAGAGCTAACCTTATTGGTGAACACCTTAATATTCTTCATTATAAGTATTCAAAAAGTGGAAAATAATCATTAAGTAGTTATTAATGGACAATTAATTTTTAAAAGAGCTATGAGTTGCTAGGCCTTGAGATTTGAGTTTGAAAATTTATTAGATGATAAACTGGCAATGGAATTTGAAATAAATAAAATCACATGGATTCAAATTCACTCTTGATATCATGCAGCTTTGTTGTCTGATCCATATCAGGGATGCTCATGGCATCAAGTGTCTGACAGGTTTATTTTGTTCTAAGCAAAATTTAAAACTTCATAAAATCTCGGTACAAAATGCCCCTCAATTTCCACATTTGCCACAATATAGTAAAAGAAACTTTGTGAGGGAAAATATAAATATTTGTACATAGTTATGAGATAATTTCCCCTCATTTTTTTTTTCTTTTTCCTCACCTCATCTTTTTGGGAAAGAGTATTTTTTACGTATTAAAATGCAGCCAGGTTAGGGTATAGAAGTGATTCCTATTAGCAAGATAAAGTTTGTTTACCTTTCAAACATCTTTCAGCTGTTTATCTTTGAAAAATATAAAACTTGTGTAGAATGAATTTCTTCCTTGCCCCCCAGGGGTTTATGATCTGGTGGAGTTAACACAGAAGTGATGTCATGGTGACTAGCTTACAGCACGGTGAGGTTGGTTCCATCTTGGTAGAAGTACAGAAGGCTATGAAACTCGCTTAATATGGAGAATCAAGCCAGACTCCTGAATCACAGAGTGTTTCTGGATGATTATTAATGATTCAAACAAAGGGAAATGGAGAATTAAAATTGTCCAAGCAAAAGGGACAACAGAAAATACCTGGAAGGTAAAAGAAACATTGTGCTTCAAGGGAGTATAATTCTGTTAGCCTGGGAGAGGTGCTCATCATCTAGGAAATGAAGAATATTTATAGCCTGTGAAGGGATTTGGATTTCCATTCTGAAGCCAAGGGAGATTTGTCAGCCAGTCTATGGAGCTGCAGTGGGAACCAGAGATTTGAGTGAGTCAGTGGAGATGAGGAGAGGATGCCCAAACCAGAGGCAGAGAGACATTTTATAAGATGGCAGGGTGTAATCTTGTAAAAAAAAAAAAAATCACTTCTTTCTTTATACCAGTGATCTTCAAGTGTCACCCTCAGGTCCCTGGGGTTTCTGCGATAAGTTCATAGATGGGGTCCATAGATGAATGCTATTTTTGTAATCATGCTAAAACATTATGTTTTCTCTTCACTGTATTGACATTTGCACAATGCATTCTCAGGGGGAAAGTCCAGTTTCATTTAGGAATGTCATCGCTAAAGCAACAAAAAATTTTAAAAATATATTAAATGTCTACCCTTCAGTCAGGTCTTATTTATATTCTGTGTTACAAATGGGAAGTTTGCATAAAACACTTCAGTTGCATACAGAAGTACTAGGTTATTTTGAGGGATATCACTTATACAATTGTGTGAGTTGTGAGCTGAACCAGCAGCTTTTGTTTTCATGAAATATCATATTTACCTAACACAATGAGACAGAGTATGGTTTTGCAGGCTTATTTATTTCTAGACATTTGCTCAAAATGAACAAAAAACATAATAAGCCTGCAACTTCAAAGAAAACAATTAATAGTACTTGTTAATTTAGAATATAATGTGTTCAGAACAGTCTTTTCCTTCCTATTCCCAGTTCTGTTCAAGATCAGAGAATTCACATAATTTACTCCAAATGACACTGCGGAAACATATTTGTTCTAATTTAATTTCTATTATTTTTCACTAAAATTCCCAATATTAGAAGAGATAATTGGCATACTATTGCTTTTATACTTTCTAGAATTGTATGGGTGTCAGCATTCAGGTACCAGATGTCAGAATGATGAAATAAACTAACTAGCATTATTTTCCTTGAAAATACAAATATCTGGGCCCACATTAGAAGATTCTGAATTAGTCATTGTGAGTATTTTGTTTTGTTTTTGTAAATAGGTGATTGTAATGTTTGGTGAAGATGGAAAAACAAGGACCTAGACTGTGTTCATTATGCTACATAAGGTAACAAAAATAAAAATTTGATCAAATTTGCTTAAATCTGCAGGCATCTCAGATCCCTGCACACTACACATTTTTCCTTAATTTTTCATTGAAAGAATTTAATATCCTTGTAAATATATCTTTATTATAGTGATGAGCTAATTATTACTTCCATGATCCAAACTCCTTTGAACATAGCTAATTTCCCAATTTTCCCAAGTATTTATCTTAGAGTACTTCCAAAGGAGGTCCGGATGTGATTAAAAATGTACAGTTGGAAGCCACCAGTCCCAATTAGATAACTTACCAACTTTTGAATCTCTACTGCAAACTGTAAATTGCAGCCAAACACTCCACTTAGATTGACTGGAATATCTAAGAGTTATAATCGCCTTAGCAAAAGCAAATGTGTGGCTTAGCGTAAAATCTTCATTCTCTTAGGCAAAGATGCTAACCAAATTATCTCTCTGCTGACAAAAAAGAAATGAAGTGAAATATTTCAAGTTTTGATTAGCCACTTAACTTTTTGAAATGTATCAGTAATATTTATATTCTGTACAAATCTAACACTAAATGCTTATAGCTCTAATGGCATAGGATATACATAATGTATATTCATGAATTAGTTGTACAATACTTAAATGCATCAATAAGTAACAGTTCTGCATTATACAACATACAAACATTCATTTACCAATAGTTTGTTGATCCATTTGCAATTCTTCTACTGTTTATTTCGACCTAATTTCCATATTCTTCCAGATATGTAAACATGCTACCCTATTAATTTAACTTCAGGATTCCAGTTCACTAGACAGCTTAATGCCCCTATTACACAATTGCTCTTGTTCTTTGTACTAAAACTGTAATTTTATGAAATCTTGTAGTAAGTATGAATATAGATTTACTAATGAAGTAAAGCTATTAATGTTTGAATGCATTCAACTCCTCAGAGTGCATACCTAATGGAACATACAGTCAACTAATATACTAGAAAAACTTTGAGAATGAGATTAACTATCTGTGTGTGACTGAAGCTTTTACTGAGAAATATACATTTCTATCAAATTGGCTGAACCTATTCTTTTAAAAAGGGTATACAAGTTTAAATTTCAAAAACTAGGAATTTTTAGAAGGAGACACAGATTTTAATCATACTAAAGTAAAATCAGGCATTTCTGACATTACATTTAATCTCACTTTGTAAAAGTAAACATTTGAGACTGTTGTTTACTGAGTATAGAGAATATGTGACAGAATTCGTGGGTGTGGGGCGCCTGGGTGGCTCAGTGGGTTAAAGCCTCTGCTTTCGGCTCAGGTCATGATCTCAGCGTCCTGGGATGGAGGCCCGCATCGGGCTCTCTGCTCAGCGGGGAGCCTGCTTCCTCCTCTCCCTGTCTCTCTGCCTGCCTCTCTGCCTACCTGTAAACTCTCTCTCTGTGTCAAATAAATAAATAAAATCTTTAAAAAAAAAAAAAGAATTCGTGGGTGTGTATCATACTGGTGTTTAAATACCGGCATGAAAAAACAATTATACAAATTGACGACTGCACCAGTTTAATGTAAGAAAATTCATTGAGAATCTCCCAGAAGAAAAACTTAACTTAAGAATCACAGATGAAAATTAAGTAAGTTCATAGTTCTTGTTTGGGAATTATTTCCAGTGATTTTTAGTCATATTATCAATTTACCTTCTTGGGGCAAAACTATCACCAAAATTTTATTTATCTACTTGTAAATCCATTACAGCATGATGTTCACCTTAGCTTGTACACACATTTGTAAACTAGGATTCTTTTAAATTTTCTGTAGTCTAAAATGTAAAATACAACTAAATAATGCCTAAAACATTTGGCTGAGCATGTAATATTAGTTGCATTTAAAAATGAGAAAAGTGAGTTCTTCCGAAGAAAAGAACTTTCCCAGTGCTGTGATGACTAAGTCAGCACAGGAATACACCTACTTCCAAAGTCCTTGGCTATTACAGGACACTGTAGGAAATCAACCAAGGGAAAATCATTCAGAGTAATCATGACCTTGTATTAATTATGGGATGAAGTCTTAGTTTTACCCTAGATTATAAGATTCTATTATGGTTTGGTTTTGCTTTTTCTGTATTTAGTATGAAGTAGATAAGGTTATCAAAATATTTTGTATAAAGAACCAATTTTAGGGCACCTGGGTGGCTCAGTGGGTTAAAGCCTCTGCTTTCGGCTCAGGTCATGATCTCAGCGTCCTGGGATGGAGGCCCGCATCGGGCTCTCTGCTCAGCGGGGAGCCTGCTTCCTCCTCTCCCTGTCTCTCTGCCTGCCTCTCTGCCTACTTGTAATCTCTCTCTCTGTGTCAAATAAATAAATAAAATCTTTAAAAAAAAAAAAAAGAACCAATTTTAGGGAGACCTGAGTGGCTCAGTTGGGTAAGCATCTGTCTTTGGTTCAGGTCATGATCCCAGGGTCCTAGGATCAAGGCTCCCGTCAGGCACCCTGCTCATTGGGGAGTCTGTTTCTCCCTCTTCTTCTGCCCCTTTTCTCCCCTCTGCTCCTGCACTCTCTCATGTGTGTTGTTTTTCTTTCTCTCTCTCAAATAAATAGATATAACCTTAAAAAAAAATGAACCAATTTCAGAATCCAAAAATGCATGTTTGATAAGTATGTAATCTCTTCTCCTTTCAGACACTGGAATGATTCCCCCAACAACTGGTTTACCTGGTAACTACATTCTCCATTTCAATACAGCTTAGTAAATGTATAAATTATATTATTAATGTTTTTATCTAAGGTATTGTATATTAGGTGTCAGGTGACCCATTGAGCAATTTAACAAAAAACCCACATACCTGCATTCAACTCAGGTCATGATCCCTGAGCCCTGGGATGGAGCCTTGGATTACTCAGTGGGGAGTCTGCTTCTCCCTCTCCCTCTGTCACCCACCCTGCTTGTGCTCTCTTTCTGTCAAATAAATAAACTCTTTTTAAAAAAATGAAAAAAACACTAAAAACACGTAATTTTGGTCAGTTTCTGTTTTCTAATCTAATAGCTGCTTTTGAGTAATGGACAAGGATATCCTATTTCATCACTCCTAGCAGTGTGCTGGAAATCATAGTTAGTGCAATAAGACAAGCAAAAGAAATAAGAGGTATGCAGCTTGGAAAAGGGAGAAAATAATACTGGGTTTATTCACAGATGTCATGATTTATTATGTAGAAAATACTGAAGAATTTATAAAAAATGTCTGGTACTAATAAGTGAATACAGCAAGATCGCAGTATATAGCCTCAATATACAAAGCTCAATTGCTTTCTATATACTAACAATGAACAATTGGAAATTAAAATTTAAAATAACTACCACTTCTAGTCATACTAAATATTGGAACAATTTGGAATATATATAATAAATTATGTGAAGAATCTGTGCTGAAAAGTAAAAACTGATGGAAGAAATTTAAAAAATATGTAAATGAATGCAACGCTATTCCATATTTTTAGGATGTCAATGTTCCCCAATCTGATTGATAGATAGACTACTGATTGAAATTGCAGCAAACTATTTTGTAAATAGTGACCAAGTAATTATAAAGATTACACGGTAAGGCAAAAAGCTTGGGATCACCAAAACAATACCAAAGAAGATGAGCAAAGAGAATCCACATTACTCTTTCAAAAATTCCTATAACGTTTAGCAATAAAGACAGTATGGTATTGACAAAGTAGTGGACACACAGATCAATACAAAATAATGAGAGATCCAAGAAAATAAACCCACACAAATATGGCCACGATATATGATTTTTTAAAAAGACACAGGGCAAATCAATGGAAAAAGAGTCATTTCAATAAATGTTACTGGAACAATTATAAGTCATATGCAAAACAAAACAAAACAACTTAGATACAAACCTTGTAACTTTCTTTTCTTTTTTTTTTTAATATTTTATTTAGTTATTTAACAGAGAGAGGCACAGAGAGAAAAGGAATACACGCAGGGGGAGTGGGAGAGGGAGAAGCAAGCTTCCGGATGAGCAAGGAGCCCGCTGTGGGGCTCAATCCCAGGACCCTGGGATCATGGTCTGAGCTGAAGGCAGATGCTTAACGACTGAGCCACCCAGGTGCCCCCAAACCTTATAACTTTCAAAAAAGCTCATAATTTATCAGAGACGTAAATGTGAAAAAACAAACTATAAATTTCTAGAAGGAAACAAGAAGAAACTCTACATGATCTTTGTAATGAGGTTTTAGAGACACACCAAGAAAATGATACATGAAAAAAAAAAGATAAATTGGACTATAATAGAATTAAAATTTCTGTTCTATGAAAGAGATAGTTAAGAAAATGAAAAAAAAAAGGCACACTGCAAACTGGAAGAAGATATAAGTAAAACACATATCGGATAAAAGCCATTGTGATGGTTAATTTCATGTGTCAGTTTAACCGGGCATGGCATTGTCAGATTAAACATTATATCTGGGCATGTCTTTGAGGGTGTTTCCAGATAAGATTAGCATTTCAACAGATGGACTCAGTAAAGTAGATTGCCTTCCACAATGTGGCATTATCCAACCTGATGAGGGCCTGAATAGAACAAATGGTGGTAGAAGGAAGAATTCATCCCCTTTTTTGTGCCTCACTGTTTCAGCGGGGAAATCTCATTTTATCTTCACTGGCCCTTGGAGTGGTATTTAAATCATTGGCTCCCCTGGTTCACTGACCTTTAGACACAAGCTGAATCATACTACTGGCTTTCTTGGCTTTCCAGCTTGCAGATGGCATATTATGGTACGTCAAAGCCTCCATAATTGTGTAAAGCCAAGTCTTCATAATAAATCTCCTTTATATCTATCTATCTATCTACCTATCTACCTGTCTCCTATTGCCTCCTGATCTGTTTCTCTGGAGAACCTTAACACAGATATCTATTCAAAATATAAGAATAATTCTTTTAAGAATTTAAAAATTTAAAAAACCAATAAAAATGGTAAAATATCTAGAAAGATAGCTCACCAAAGAAGATATACAGTTGGCAAAAAAAGCATATGAAAAGATGCTTGATATCATTTGTCAAGAAATTACACATTAAAACCACAATTAGATACCATATAGACCAATGCAATTGATAAATTCCTAAAATCTGACAATACCAGTTTCTGACATGGATGTGAAGTAGCATGAACTTTCATTCATTGATAGTTGGAATGAAAAATGGCATATCCACTTTGGAAAACAGTTTGGCAGTTTCTTACAAGGCTAAATTTTTTCTTAACATTTAATCCAGATATCATGCTTACAGACATTTACCCAGCTGGTTTGAAAATGTATGTCCACATAAAATCCTGCATGTGAAAGTTAATAGCAACTTAAATCATATTTGTCACTCATTGGAAACCACCAATTTACCCTTCAATAGGTGAATGATAAAAACAAAACCAAAAATATAACAGTACATATATACAGTGAAATATTACTCAATAATTAAAAAAAGATTAAGCTGTCAAGCCACACAAGGATATGGGTTAGTCTTAAATGTACATGGCTATGTGAAAGAAGTCAATGTAAACAGGTAGCAGCACGGTTGCTCAGAGTTGGAAGATAAATGTTGAATAGAGGAAACAAAGAGGAATTTTATTGTTAGGAGAGTGAAATTACATGATACTGTAATAGGGTATACCTGGTCCTATCCAAATGTCAAAATCGATAGAACTTTAAAGCACAAAGAATGAAGATTTACATGTTTAAATTTAAAAACCAACAGCAAACAAACAAGAAAGTCACAGGAATGCAAAGTGTGATTTAAAAAAATATTAATTGCTTTATATATTTATGAAACAATCTCACTGAATGGGATAGGAAAATGAAGCCAAACTAATCAACTTTGGAACTGAGTGACATATGAAAAGACTAAAACCAAAAGGATCCCTATACTAGGACTGCAGTCTGGTAGAGAAAAGTGTCTCCCATCTCTGCACAGGTAACTTGAAATACTGTAAGACACTCCATGCTCTCTAGTCATGCCACGTGTCTAAGAATGACTTTGCCCCGGGGCACCTGGGTGGGTCAGTGGGTTAAAGCCTCTGCCTTCAGCTCAGGTCATGATCTCAGGGTCCTGGGATCGAGCCCCGAGTTGGGCTTTCTGCTCAGTGGAGAGCCTGCTTCCTCCTCTCTCTCTGCCTACTTGTAATCTCTCTCTCTCTCTCTCTCTCTCTGTCAAATAAATAAAATCTTTAAAAAAAAAAGAAAAAAATGACTTTGGCCTGTGGGTTATTTTGCAGATTCTTCTGACCCTGACCCCACCAGACCTTTCCAATTGTGTGGGCCACGCCTTTACTTCTATCGCACCTTATTCCTCAGGAACTCTCTTACCGCTGGGGTTCTTTGCTAGAATACCTGTCTTTCCTCTTGGGCAGGCTCCCCTCTACAATGAGGCCAGGCTGATACTCCTGCAGAATTCATACGTAGTCACTGGGATTCACTCACTTATTAACTATCCCCAGAATGGAGAACAGTTACTTTACAGATGCAGCCGTTTACCCTGCCACAGGTCACTTCATCTCTCCCAAGCAGGGGTCAGGAAATAGTTCTTCATGTCCCCCAATTACCGGAGCAAACAGCACACGCTCTGAAGTGTTCTGTTGAAACCCTTCTCACTGTACTTGGGGTTAGAAATAGCATCCTTTCATCCTTATCTCCTGTTTGTATTCTGGAGAGAGCCACAAAGACCTCTCTCCAAATGAAATCCTCTTTGAAAATACCCCCCCCACGTTTTTTTTTCACATTGTCTGTCTCAAGAGTTCTTGGCCTTTATTGCATTTATGCTTCAGCTGAAGCTGAGGTACAGAGATTCCCGTTTTAACATCGTGTTGCAGTGATCTAGGCTTCTGGAGTAGAACTGTTTTTTCATCTTTTTTCCTTTTACTTAAATCCCTCATCGTAGAAAATAAAAACACTTAAGGAAATGTAAAAAGAAAAAAAAAGACCTCTTGTAGTATGATCATTTGTCATTTTTTATTTTCTATTTTTACAATTTAAAGGGTTACTGGTAAAACTTTAATATCCATTAAATTAGAGACTACAAACTTCCATTTATAACATATGCAAAACTGTGAAAGGCAGCACATAATAAACACTTAAGCATAACTTACTGAATGTTTATATGACCAATACGATGCATTATAGGTAGTGCAACTCCAAAAGGAGTAAAGGACATAATCCCATAAAATTTCTTAAAGGGGCTATACTAGATCGAATAGAGATCCCTAGAAGATAGGTCTGTTGGGCTGGGGGGAAAGGGAAGCTGTATAAAATAGAGGAAGTCCAAGACTGCTGCCCTGGAACCTCTGATTTCCCTTACTTGGAAAAAACATCTTTGGCAAACATAATTATATTAAGGATCTTGAGATGAGATCAATCAGGATTATCTTAATGGGTCCTAAATCCAACGATTAGAGTCCTTTTAGGAGACAAACAGAGGTGAAAGAGAGAGAGAAGAAAGAAAGCCATGTTCCAGAGGGAGACAGAGTTGGGGTGATGCAGCCACAAGGCTCGGTGTGGCCAGGAGGCGGTCATTCCTCGAGCCTCCAGAGGAAAGGTAGCCCTGCTGAAGCTGATTTTGGACTTCTCGTCTACACAGGTGTGAGGGATTACATCCCAGTTGTTTGAATTCACCCAGTTTGTGGTAACTTGTTCCAATGGCCTCAGGAAATTAAAACAGTATGTTCTTAGGGAACTCATTAAGTTAGTTTAAGTTACCTTGAAAAATAACCTTGTATGGCACAAACACCATTAATTCTTATTTATGAGTAATTTAACAATCCAGGGAAGGTGATTAGGGTGGCAAAGAACTCTTCCCACCAGAATCAGGTCCTTTCTTCTTTGCCCCCTTTATTCTTTGGCCTTGCCATACTATGCAATCATTCAGGAGAGGAGGGAAGGAGAGGGTGAAGTGAAATACGCTCTGTGAAAAATACCACGCATCGCTTCTGCTGCCATTCTGCTAGAAGAGAACTTGGTCATAATGCCACATCTAAATGCATGAGAAGATAAGGAATGTTCTCTGTCATGTGCATGGCTATAGTCCCAGAAGTATGGTTGAGGGAAAGAGATGTTCTGGTGAAATGCTAGCAGGATCTGTCAAGCTAAGTGTTTGCCAAAATTAGAATTTTCCAAAGTTAAATTAATATTTCAAATCATTAGTAACATCTAAGAAATTTTAAGTATGTATTCAGATATGCAGCTTTATTTGTCCTTTACATGATGTTCTGTAATTTTCAGAATGTGCACAGACACATTGTCTACATCATTCTTCTGAGGCAAAATAATTACAATAAAGTAATTTTGCTGGAAATGATTCGCACAGTCTACTTGGAGATTAAAAGAGCAGAAGTCCAATTAATAAATTTCCTGATTTAAAGATTCTAAGTGTTGAATAGTCATTTCTTGAACCAAATTGCTTCTTAGATCTCACCATTACTTACTGCATTTTAAGGGCATTAAACAATCAGAATATGTAACTCTGCTTTCATTAAAACATTCACAAGGCAAAGGTTATAAATGTACCTTAAATAATTTTAAAATATGTCAGATGAAGATCAGGGAAACACATAAAATATCGAGAAATCTCTTGTATTGTCAGTAACAACAAAATCTACTCCCTCCTAAAACAAAACAAAACAAAACAAAACAAAACAAAACAAAACAAAACAAAACAAAACAATGGTGTCTTCTGTCAGACAAATGGTAAATATGAAACTTGCTTTTCACCCTAGTAGCGAACTAAATATCTTGATCTATACATTTTGAAGATTGTGTTCATTTTCTTTTGTACAAAATGATATATATTATGTTTTAAGAACCTCTTAAATGCCTTAGTTAAATAGCTTATTTACATATTTCAGTATCATCACACATCATTTCGACTATTAAATTCTAACTTTAAATAAGCTAATGACTGTTAGAGTAGATAGAGCAGCAAAGAAAGCAATTCACAAAAGATGGTGTGAACGTTGATTTTGTGTGCCAACATGGCTAGGCCCTACTACCTAATTATTTAACCAAACGCTAATCTGTTTCTATGAAGGTATTTTTGTGGATAGGACTAACATTTGAAGTCAGTTGAATAAGTAAAGATTACCCTCAAAAGTGTACATGGTTTTATTTAATTAGTTGAAGGCCATAATAACAAAAATAACTTTCCGAGAAAAAAAACTTTGCTCAAGAGTGTAGCATCAACTCCTGCTGGCAATTCTAGCCTGCCTGCCCTCCAGACTTCATACTTGCTAGTGCAATCACACAAGCCAATTCCTTACAATAAATCTTTTTATTATTTATTTATTTATTTATTTAAAAGATTTTATTTATTTATTTCACAGCGGGAGAGAGATCACAAGGAGGCAGAGAGGCAGGCAGAGAGAGAGAGGGGGAAGCAGGCTCCCTGCCGAGCAGAGAGCCCGATGCGGGCCTCGATCCCAGGACCCTGAGATCATGACCTGGGCCGAGAGCAGAGGCTTTAACCCACTGAGCCACCCAGGCACCCAAATCTTTTTATTTTTATGTGAAGATTTATATACAACAAATCCTTCTCACTCCCTTTCTCTCCACCTCCTTCCTCCCTCCCTCCCTCTTCCCCTTGACATTCACCCCTACCCAGATACATATATTTCCCCTATTTGTTCTGTTCTCTGGAGAATCCTGACTGAGACAGGTGTTTTTTATGAAAATGCACAACCATTATTCTCTTTTGTTTTTATTTCATTTATTGGATATATATAGCATAAGTGGATGATAATTACTTATTTTAAGCTCACTTACCCGCTGAATTTTATAGAATTTGTTCTAATATATCAAGTATCAGGGACTCAAGGAAGATATTTTACCTCCAATACAGACAAGGTCTAAGTGCTAGTATTAATAAAAAGTACATTTTAATATCAAATTCCTAATGGAAAATATAATACAATCCTATTAAAGCCCATGATAACAGCAATCTCTACAACTAAAGTTTGGCCCAAATGGGGCCAACCATCAGGACAGAGGCATCTGAAATGACAAATACATAATGTTTTTCTAAGATTGGATATGATAGGAGTGAAAAAGAATGTGGGATAAGATGTGGAATCAGAAGAGATGTGACATGTTTCCTACTTTATATTTATGAACTTTGTTGCCAGGAAACTCAAACTATACAGATTCTGTTGACTCATCTTTAAATTGAGGAATAATGTTTTATTATTTGCCATATAAATTATTTTAAGACTGAAGAAAGTACTAATTTATATAAGAGGGTGTGGAGTTAAAAAATGATATTGATTTATAGAATTTTTTTGCAATTCTTGTTAAGTTCCTGAAGTTAAATTTAATAGAAATCATTGTACATCTCTTGCTTTTCACCAGTAGCACGTTCTTTTTTCCATGAGTTATCCGTGGAGACAGTACAGACTAAAATAGAGAGTCTAGCAAGCTGAGAACCTGGCAAGATCTAGTTCTGCTTTCTGTAAGACTTAACTAATATCTACAAATATCCCATAATATATTCCCTCTGATCTACTTTAAACAGTTTTATACCGACGTAACCATAAAGGATTAATGCAAGGAAATAGAGTTAAAATAGAGAAATGATGGTGATACTGTAACTAGGTATTGTCTGGGTAGGATAGGTCATTAGGACTATTGCTTATGAATATCTGTGCTTGTAATGGGGAAGGATATGTGGCTTATCATCTATGAAAAATAGCAATTGTAGATGACATTTACTTTGATTGGAGGTAGGATGATTTAAAATATAATAGTATCCAAATCCTAACATTTACTGAAAACTGAGACAATGTTGCTATTATCAAGAGAGGTAGAAAAGCAATATAAGAGGACAACAAAGGAGTCTTCCTTTTCTAAATGTGCAGACAATTAGGTATTTCAAAGTGTAATCTGCATAAGGATAGTCTAAGTTATGGTGTTATAACAAACATTTCCCAAATCTCTATGCCTTCAAACAATAAGAAATTATTTCTTTTCTAAATATTACATTTATCCTAGGACCCAAGCTAATGGGTATCACACCATGTACGTGCTGTCCATGGTGACAGGAGAGAGACAGACTTTTACAGCACCCGACCTGTACTATTAACAAGAATAGCCTAAGAAATAAAGCTTTCTGTTTTATCTCACTGGGATTTTGAGGTTGATTGTTATTACGGAATAAATAATTCTCCCCTGACTGATACAGATATTACACCTAAGTCAGATTATCCATGGGAATGGCTCATCGGTTTGCATGGAAGGTGTATGTATCAGAATCTAGAAAACTAAAAATTGCTACGCAGTGGCAGAAAAACAAAACAAAAAACAGCTGTCCCTGGCAATACACTAAGGGTGCTTTTTAGATTACTCCTCTCATCACTCCAAAAAAAGAAAAAAAAAAAAAAAGATTTTGAGCAACAAAATTTCTATTAAAATTAGTAATGTGAAAAAAGGTGTATTAGTATATATTAAAATCACCTAGAAATTATGTTAAACCTCACTATTTATGAGAAAATTCCAGCCAATTTAGGGCAATATTTTCAGCACAAAAGATCAGCAAAACTAAATCTCACAATATTGCACACTGAAAAAAATTGTGGAAAGAAAGTCTTATGATTATTTGGTGGTAATGCAAATTGACAAAACCTGTCTGGAAAATATGTTGTAGTTATAGATTTGAATAAGATACCATTTCTTCTTCTTCTTTTTTTTAAGATTTTATTTATTTATATGACAGAGAAAGATCACAAGTAGGCGGAGAGGCAGGCAGAGAGAGAGGAGGAAGCAGGCTCCCCTCTGAGCAGGGAGCCCGATGCGGGACTGGATCCCAGGACCCTGAGATCATGACCTGAGCCAAAGGCAGAGGCTTTAACTCACAGAGCCACCCAGGCGCCCTAGGTGCCCATTTCCATCCCAAGACACACACCTCTGGAGAACTCTTCTATATGTAAAATTGAGACAACTATGGAATTATTCAGAGAAGCAATATTTGTAATGCTACAAAAATAGAAATAATCCAAATGTCACAATAGGAAATGGACATTTGGCTTATGGTAAGTCCTACAAGAGGATACTATCTACAGAGAAGAAAAAAAAGTGCAAAGAAAAGAGAGACAGAGAGACAAACCAAGAAATAGACTCTTAACTATAGAGAACACACTGATGGTTACCAGAGGGGAGGTGAGGGAGATGGATGAAATAGGTGATGGAGATTAAGAAGGGCTATGTGATGAGCACTGGGTGTATGGAAATGTTGAATCACTATATTCTATGCCTAAAACTAATATAACACTGTATGTTAACTCTATCAGAGTTTAAAATTTTAAAAAAAGTGCAGCTATAAGATCCAAACATATAATATTGAGAAAAAAATATAAAATTCTATGTGTAGTAAGATATGCTTATTAATAATGTAAAATACACATATTCCTATTATTCAAAAGTTTAATTTAACAAAATGCTATTTAGGAATCCACACAAATTGAAGAAAGCTGTAATATAAAAGAGATAAAAGTGGCTACTGGTCCAGTTCAAGCCAATTCATATAATTAGGGAAAGGCATATGAAAAAAAATATATATATATAACTTAACTTGTATATTTAAGAACTGACTATGAAATTTGGTTTAAAAAATCTGAACAACTGCAATAAAAAGTAGATATTGCAGGTTCCAAAATAGGTGATGTGAGAATTAAGAAACATTTTTTTTTCTTCATTAGAAGGTTTCAAGAAGTTGAAATGTGTGCAGATCTCCAAAGATATATGGGATTTAGAGAGAATAACAAAGTAACCAGGCGTTTGCTTGGACCTCACATTTCTGATTTGTGAAATGATTGGATTATACCAAAAGCACCTCCAGGCCCTATCCTGTTTAACATTTTTGGATTCAGTGGTTTTATAGGATAGCGGTATTCAGTGTCCTGTGTTGCGGGTGGGGTTGATTGGGAGGTGGGGTTGATTGGGGCGTGTAGTGCCCCAGGACTGATGGTTTGAGAGGTTTTGCGCTGTACTTACAAGGAAACAACTCACAGCTATAGCACTGAAGGACAAGATTTTAAGGAACCTTTTAGTCACACTTCATTTCACAATACATAATTCCCATATTTTTCATTTTCAAGAAAACACAGTGGTTTTGCTTTGTATTGCCTACCAAAACAAGAAAAAGACTTTGTTCAGTTAATGTAAATAATTATTTGACTGCTAAACCCATCAAGTTCAATTTTTCCATTCCTCACCTCATATCTTAAATTCTTTCTAAATGAAATCATTCCCATTACTGGCATAGCTTTCTCTCTCTCCCTCTCACTCTCTTGCTCTCTGTCTCTATGAATTGAATAGATATATATCTACATATATAAAAATGTGTCTTTGTGCCTTATTAAGTTTCATCTTCTGTAATCTACATCAAGCATCTATTCCAAATTATCTTCCTTGCAAAAATTATTTTCAGTATTTTTCAGTATATATTTATAAACACATAGATTAACAAATTTCTGCTTATGGATATTATCATTATATACCTTCAGCATAATAATACTTATTTCCAAATTAGAATTTGGAACTTTATAATTAGAAATTATTTTGAGTCATCAAAATGATTTTAAAATGAAGTGTATTCTGCATAGTCTAAATCTTTGAGGATCAGTAGCATCTTCCTTGCATATTTTGGTTTTATGCCCTCAAGTTGAAAATCTACAGTATTTCTCTAATCCAATTCTAAGCCTGGCAAAGTTTACTGTAATTGATACTTATTTACTTTACTCAGTTTCTTATTATTAAGGTTTATACAGAATTCAGTTGTTTTTCCCCTATCGAATTTTTATGCTCCACATCTAATGATATAGTACATTTATTAAAATGAGAGAGTTTTAAAATTTCTGTTAATTTTTCCACTGTTTGTATGTAAATTCTTAACACACTGGGTAAAATGTTTATTATTTGCTAAAGTATTTCAAAACCAAAAAAACATTAAATGTAATATACTCTTTGACTTTAAAAATTTTAAATGATATTTCATGGTATTTTTTTTCCTAAAAAAAGGGCATTTTGGGGGGGGCATTCTTTTTTTAATAACCCATTATTAAATATTACATCAGTCCTCCCTTCTTCCCAAAGGACGACACCTTTAATCATCAGTTAGCTTCATAAATTAAGCTGCAATGCTCTCATTTCCCTTCTTCCTTGATGTGGCTTCTTAGCTAGAATATTCCTTATCTTGCCTCCCCTCAGGCAATGTTACAACAGATTCTGGCAGAAATTCAGTAATTGCTGAGGTGCTTGATTCCCTCCTGCTGATTGTCACTGAAAACAATTGAACATTGTTTCCTTGAATATGTTAGTGCTACAAACTAGCTCTTTACTTTTGACAACACTCAGTTCCAAATCAGTGACTTTTTCAATTATTCTTATTCCTTCAATTTTTAATTCTTTTCTGCTTGAGAGGATTGCTGTTGGTGTCTCAATTGGTGCTTAACACTTCTTTAATGTAGGTGAGTTTATTTTGAAGAGCATTTTAGAGAAAACTCTCTCCTTGACTATGCATGGCTTCATTGCCTTGCTAAATTTTTATACTTGATTAAAAAAAAAAATCTTGCATATTCTCTCTAAAAGAGGATGAATGACAAATACTGGCTATAGTAACTTAAAAATATACAATACAGAGTCACATATTCAAATGTCTTAGAAATAGAAGTCTGTTTAACTTTGTTTAATAAAGCATTTCACATATTTATTCATTACCAGCTACTTGTATCCAACTGAATTGATTGACTGTTCAAAACACGAGGGAAATAGAGGTTTAGAACCATTCTGGGGGCAGCCTGCGTGGCTCAGTCAGTAGAGCATGCAGCTCTTTGGTTTCAGCTCAGGTTATGATCTCAAGGTGGTGGGATCCATTCCCATAGCAGGCTCTGCACTCAGCTCCCGTCAGCTTGAGATTCTCTTCCTCTTCCTCTCTCTCTTCTTCCTCCTCCACCTCATGAGCATGCTTTCTCTCTCTCTCTCAAATAAATAAATAAGATCTTTTTTTATGATGCTGCTTTTTTTTAAAAAATATTTTTATTTATTTCTTTGACACAGAGATAGAGAGCACAAGTAGGCAGAGCAGCAGGCAGAGGGAGAGGGAGAAGCAGTCTCTCCGCTGAGCAGGGACCCTGAAGTGGGGCTTGATCCCTGACCTGAGCTGAAGGCAGACGTTTAACCCACTGAGCCAGCCAGGTGCCACAATAAATAAAATCTTTAAAAAAATAAAAAGTAAAACTCTGTTTTGGGTAGGGCGTTTCACTTCAGCTGAGGCAGAATTTATAATGTTTTAACTACTTCTAAGAACTATGGTTTCATCTGTTTTAGGGTAGGTTATCATATTACACAAGAAAACATAGCTGTGAAGTTCTAATAACAGAAAACTGAATAAGAATATGAAGAAGTAGGAAAGAAACCAATAACCTCCTTTTAAGAAAAAAGGCCTTATAACAGAAACAATTAAGTGCTATTAGTTGAGATGGGAAGAGTAGGGAAGCAGAAGGATTTTGTATAGAAGGCAAGTTTTAATGTGAAACAGAATGTAACTACAAGTGAAAATCTGTGCCTAATTCTTCCTGTGAAAGAAAATATGTGTAGTATGTAATGAAAAAAAAAAAAAAGAACAAAAGTATCACTATGTATAAGCCATGTGTTTTGATAAAATCTGAAATTAACAAGGGGCCCCTGGTTAGCTCAGTTGCTGGAGTGTGTGACTCTTCATCTCCAGTTTGTGAGTTCTAACCCCACACTGGGTATAGAAATTACTTAAAATAAAATCTTAAAAAAAAAAAAAGAAAGAAACAAAAAAGAAATAATTCATGATGAGGGGATTTTCTATTAGAAAATACCAAATGTTATAGCTATGACTAATTAAATAAGCAGAGGCCAAGCACTCCCTAAACTTAAGTTACATATCTCAAAATAAAATCTTTCTGAGAAATTCTAGAGCTTTGCCAACATAGGTAGGTTACAATTTATTAAATAAGCTGGATGCCTAAAACTGTGCTTATTAAAAACAAAGCACCTGTTGTGTTTTATTTTCTTAGAGTTTAAAAAACACCACCACTGCAATATTTCAGCAATTTTATGTAAGATTTTATCCTACAAAAACAATTCAATGTGATTTAAAAATAATATATTCTCTTCATCCAGTTTGTTGGAGAATGAATAAAGCAACTGATAACCCTACAAATTATTCCCTTCACAATTTAGATATTTAATTCAGTTAATTTCATATCCTATTACACATGTAGATTAGCATCAAAGAAGTAGTCATCACTGTCTCAAAAGGAAATCCCAGAAAATAACCCCTAATACTCTTGAATGTAGAGTATACTTTATAGAAAAGCATAGAAACGGACTCTGAAAAGTTATGCATGAGAGTCAAAATCAGAAAGTAAAGAAGTTGATTTTGCTTATTCTTTTCACTTATACATCAGAAAAACCCTGAGGTAAATACTTATCATCATAATTCTATGTCTAAAATCTGTTTCCTTAAGTATAAAAAGCTCATAAATTAAGCAAAATACAAGTATTCTACACATTAAAAATCATTTTGTTGTTTTCCAGTGTTTTTCTTCTTTTTTTAGTGAAATATAATATAAGAATGCATTTTAAAATTCAGTAAAAAAGAGTAGGTGCTCAATAGATATTTGATGAATTGAATTAAAATCAGACATTTTCATGTTTTTCTCAGTCGTATATTAAGTCCTTTGGATTTTGCATATTGAAGAAAAGATTTAGGAGTAAAAGACAAGAAATAAAATTCTTTATTTCATTTTATTTAAAATGAATCTGGCTCTAAAATGTGAATTTCTATTTTGATTCATTTAAATTCAATGTGGCTCTAAGGTGTAGATTTTTATAGAAAAATATCAATAATTTTATAATAACCCAGAAAGTGTAAGAAATAGAAATATAGAAAATAAGCCTCAAAAGTTTTTGCTGATTGAATAAAGAATTCTTTATGAAAGAAAATTTGTAAATACTTTACAACTCAAATTAAAAATGAAAGAAAGAAAAGCCACAAATATTTAGCTTAATAAACTTTAGCATAATTGGTAAATGCAGAAAATGACGTGTTCCTAAGTTATTAAGAATACAGCTTCTGTTTTTGTCTAAATACTGCTTATTTTGTTTTATAAATCTCTTGGATTTTGAATAAACTTCCGTGTTCAAACTTCTTGCGTAACTGAAATAATCCATGTCCATTTTAGGAATGATATTTAAAATGGAGAATAAATACCTAAAGAGACTGGTCGGCAAGCATCCCCTATCAATTACATCAGTAAATATCACTGGCAATAAGGGGCACAACTAACCTTCCAAGGGATGATTTTAGGGGCAAAACAATATACTTAATTGCTTTCCAGTCCTGCACTGATGAAGTTGTTTAAGACTTTCTTAATTTTTAATGTGATTTTAATTTTTAAAGGAACAATGCCAAGGCTTAATTATACTTTTTCGCCCTTATGAGCAGTTTTCATCCACAGGTATAACAGTCCCTACAAGTGTTGTTCCTTTTTTATACACAGGAAGGAAATTAAGCCTAGAGAAGTGCTAAGTGACTAGCTAAAGGTCATAGAACTCATCAATAGAATAGCTGTACAAGTAATAGAACCACAGATGTCCCTTCTAATCCTATCTACCAACTCAAGAAAATTTCCATTCTTTCACTGCTTAGTTTTCCTATAAAAATGGGAATGAGCACTGACGACTTCCTGCCCGATGATGGGTTAGACAGAAACTTATAAACTTGGAGATTTTGTCTTAATAATTTCACTTTTTATCAAGCTCGTTCTTATGAGAAATATATTATAAAAATTAAGCTCTGATATATTTAGAATTCTATCAATTCAGAGTAGTATAATACCTGGACATTCAGTATTGATTCTTTTTAGACTGAATTGTACAGACATTGCCCTATCGTATGTCCTTGAATCAGTATTGCAGAAATCCAATTGCCCTACCCTTAACCTTTTCACGAAGGCTGATTTTAGTTATTGTGTGTATGAGGCCTGCAAAATAGCAATGTCCCCTTGGGAATCATGATAATGGAAATTAAACAAACAGGTACTGAAGCAAGCTTAACAGTTCAATGTCACAAGCAGGAAAATAGATGCAGCTCTAAATTTTATCACAATTAGCTCCTCCTGTCAGTTTGTTATACACTGCAACTTTCAATGTGAAAATTGAAATTATCTATTTACCTTCAAAAATTGTTAATGATGTATTATTATCTACTTGCCATGAAAACTATATAATATTGATTGCAGTCTCTTGACAGAGAAAGCATGTAAGCTAATATGTCAGCAAAGCATCCCAAAAGCAACTGATGCTTTTTCTATTGATTTCTCAACCTTGGAAAAAGACAATGAGTTCCCAAACATGCTCTGAGAAATACTCCTTAGAGAGAGGACTAGATCTGTGTGCATATTATTTCAAAATAATATTGTAGTGCTTTTGAGCCCTATATTGACATGGAGTTCATTTCAAACTTTGTATAAAGGAAGATGTTAGTCTTTGTCAGAAATAAACTTACATAGATTTGAGTTTACATATTGATACTTTAGATAATGTTTAAGGCCTTATGTAAAATAGGGACTCTCTTCTTACTTTTTTCCATCCTAGTATGCAATCTATCTGTTATTTATTGTTTTTTTTCCAAAAATTTAAATTTCTTCTTTAATTTATCATCTGCTATCTTTGACTTCGGTTCTATATATAATGGAGTTGCTTGTAAGGGTTTAAGGCCAGAAAAAAAAAATGGGAGAAAAAAATCTGTATGATACTGAGCCAACATTGAGCAGGTCCCAGAGAAGGGAGGATATTAACAAAGGTGAGGTCATCTTGACTCCTGTCATCTGATCTGCTTTTCTTCTCAAAGCATTTGCAGAGAACTCAGGCAGTGAGATGCTATGCTGCTAAGAGTCAGAAAAACTGGCAGAGATTTAGGCTTCCTCACAAGACTGAGGCGACCCCCCCCCCCAAAAAAAAGTGGGTTGTAAATGCAGAGAAGTGAGACTGAAACTCAGCATCAGTTTGTCCTCCGAGGCATTTGCACTTTATTCTGGATAAGCCAGGAGGGAAAAGTGCCAAGTTGAAAGTGGCTGAAAGAAAGCATAGCAGAGCTCTCAGTAGTGTCATGACACTAAGGAGCCTGAAGTTGGAGTTCAGGAAGAAACAAGAAAGATCCTGGGAAACAGAGAACCCCTGGAGCTCAATGACACCTATGAGCACTGCTTTTCAAGATAGACTGAGGTTCCAAGGATTAAAACCAGCCTAGTCCCTGGACAGAAGGAACTTACTCTCCCCCAAACCCTGACACAGGATAATGTGCATCTTCTCAGGAGGGAGATAACATCACTGTAGAGACGCTGTCATTTCATCATGATCACCCTAGACCTTTGCTATATTATTTACCAGTCCCGTTTCCAAATTCCAGAACCTCCATCTCCTTGCTGAGGGCTTTCTGTGGCTGCCAGAGCCCAGTGGTCCAGCATTAGCATGGCTGGCCAGCAATGGTAGGGAGTTAATCACTCTCCACTCATCGTAAGGAGACCTTACATAATGACAGATGCTTTAGCTCCCTTGGCCCTTGTGTGAGGCATCTCTGAAGTGCATGCTCTCAACTCTGAGAACTCCTCAGCGGGAGGGGGCTTCGTTTTCCCATAGTGGTAATGAGTTTGATAATAGGTATTTTATTGGCTGCTTTCCCTGCCAGTCCCTGACCTCCTCACTCCCCTCCTGGCATTTCATGGAATTCTCAAATAAACTGCTTGCACTCAAATTCTTGTCCTTGCCTGTGGTTTTGGAGGGACCCAAACCGATGCAAGTAGTCAATACTTCTATACTTCATATATCTGATTTTCAGTAGAAAATAATCAGGCACACCAAAAAGACAGAACAAAGAAGGGGAAAAGTTGAAACAGACTCTCAAATAACAATAGATGCTGGTTTCAAAATACAATCTTTTTTTTTTTTTGTATCAAAATACAATCTTTAAAATAACCGGTCTCTAATCAATCTTCATAATTCCATAACATATATTCACAATTAAAGGAAACAGGAATATGCCATCCCAAAATATGCCTTTCAATATAAACATGGTTTTGAGTTAAAGGTACTTAAAAAAAAGCAGATGTAAGAAGGGTGTTGACACCCTTCCCTTTTTCTTCTTGAAAGCAGGAAATAAAATCCCCATATAGAAAATGTGCTCCCGATACCAGGAGGAAAGAAATATTCCTGTCATCAAGGGCAGAAAACTGAAACCAAAAGAATTTTGTACAAACAAACCTTGTTGAAATAATTCTTACCTTCCTTTAGCCTCCCACATAATTTAGTTATTTTTCCACCTTTTCTTTGTTCAACTTAATATAAAAATATTTAGGTTTTGCCACTTATTTGGGTCTTATTCTTTATGAAGCCTTCAGTGTCATGTAAAACCTGTATTAAATTAATTTTTATGTTTTGCTCCTGTTAATCTGCCTTGTGTCAATTTAAATTCGTAGGCCCAGCCAAACACCCTGAGAGGTTAAAAATAAAGTTTTCCCTCTCCTACGCAAGGAAGAGTTTTAATAGTGCTCAATCTATTACGTATACACGTAAAGGTTCCTGTTTCTTACTGGCAAGTTCTCGTGCCCAAAACCAGCAGTTTTCTTAGTCTTGAGTTTGGCTACTGCTTAGTTTTCTTGTTGTCATATCTATATTTACACTTTTATTCAACACTTCTAAAATTAGAATGGACAGTGCATGGTCTACCCACTTCTTCCTAGGATGAAAATTTGCTTTGGGCTTTTATCCTCCTGCTTCTCTTCTCACAATAGGATCATCTATTTTCCAGAGTTGTAAAGCAATCATGCCTGCAACTGAAGCCTGTCCAATTTATATTTAATGGACATTGTTTAATTTGTGAATTTCCTATTTTGAGAATTCTCAAAGTCCCTACTCTCATCTTACTGTGCTGAGTACTTTGTAAGCATTTGATAAATCTTTTATTGCATCACTTTACAATGATGGTTAGGAATCTATTTGCTGTATTTTGATTCTCACTATATTTTTCTCTCATAAAATAAATAAGTCTTTGATAAAACACACAGCTTCCAAAAGGATAGATATGAAGGGGTAAAAAGACTGCCCCATTCATAGGACAGGCTAGTTTAAACAATTTTAATGCCTAGCGATGTCTTTATTCAAATGCATGCAGTTTTTTCCTCTCACGCTATAATACAAAGAGAAAATACTTCCAAGTGTATCTTTTTTCTGAATCTAACCGCTACTAAAGTTAAGTTTGAGCACAGTGATTTTGAGTACATGCCTCCAAAAGTTATTGAACATATAATTTTTAAGCTGTTTTCTACCAAATACTTGGTAGTTTTTTTTCAAGTTTAAATTTCATTAACCAATAATTTAAAAAATGTAGGCTGTCAAAATCAAACTAATTTGACTTGTGGATAATGATTTATTTTGCAAAACAGTCTGTGTGAGGAAAACGTCATAATCCATTCTCCTTCCACTGTATCTTACGTTTCTTTCTAAATTTAGAGTATTCTAAAATGCTTAAACACACTTGAAATTCTATGAATTTGCTTTCAAGGAATAAGAAAGAGAAGCACATTATATAAGCCATGTTTTGTTCACTATCAAGTCTCTTACTTTTTTTTTGGAAACAATGAACTGGACAAAGTCACTTAGTCACTTGGACTAAGAACAGATTGAATTAACAAATAATTCAATCATTCCAATTTTGCATTTGTTGCAGATCCAAAAAATTACTCACCAATATGGACAAGGGGAAATTATGGCTATACTAAAACTTTGAGGAGAAGAACGAGGATATATAACTTGCTTTGGCTTGTCTAAGATATCCAACTGTGTATATAGTTGTTTTTTGGGGGGTTTTGTTTTTGTTTTTCCTTTGCCATGTGCCCTGTGACTACTTCAAACTGGTAACCTAATGGGATTTGAGAACACATCTTTTTGACTGACTCCTTATCTTCTTCTTTACTTTATAGTACCTTGCCCTATACGCAGTGTGGACTCTAATAAATATTTGATGGAGAAAGATCTAGTAGCAAGAAAACCAGCTGGCAAGAAGTAGAGAGTCAAATCTATGGAATAGTAATTAGGGAGAAACTCCTTGTCAGTGTACACCCTGGTAAAACCCTGAGGAGAAAGCTTCAAAGTGAGTTGAAGTGAACTCTCCCAGATAATCAACACAGACCTAGTTAAAACTGTAAGGACTGATATAAAATTGGCTCTGTAAAGTATATTGTTCCACCAAAAATATCATGTGAACCAATAACAGCATGTGAAAAGTTCTCAAGTAAAGTGAGTTTATATTTCACTCAACTCTTTCCCTCTGTGTATTTTTCTTTTTATCCATGAATGAGTTACCCTTTTCTCCCGATTAATATTAGTATCCACTCACATCTATTCCCATGTCTCTTACCCATGTTTAGAAAATATGCTCAGCCCAGACATTTTCTTCTTTCTTTCCTGCATCATGATTGATCTCACTTGTCTCATTGCATCTAGTCATAGTCAAGTGGGTCCATTTTTCTATCTCTAATAATAAACACTTCTTTCCATATTTCTTAGATGAGGGACTCTAGTTACATACTCCTCATATTCCCTTCCATGTGCAGAGAGCTCATTATTATCTTCCCTTTGTCCCCTTACTTAACCCCATCTTTGGGAAAATAGAGTGAATAACCTGAGAAGTTGAGTTTTGAGAAGCAGCTGGGCATATGTACACCAGATTCCTCCACTTCTCCTTCTTGGGAATAATGTTGCCACCTGAAGTCCCTATTTTCCTCCATTTCTCCATGTCAGAATTTTCTATCTGTAGTTAATTCTGTTTAATACAGAATTTTCTATCTGTAGTTAAATCTGTTTAATATAAGAATTAGGAGAATACTTTTCCACATGTGTGAACTGATCCTCCATCTTAGCCTGTATCAAAAAGGAAATGATATTTTGGCCTCCATATGTTGATATCTTTGTTTCTCAGTAGGTTAAAAATTGATGTGGCAAACAAGGCTACTAATTATTTTGTGTCCCCTTAAATCAAATCTAGTTAGCAGTCCTTCCTAGTAGACAACAACCCTGTCTAACACCAAACATTGGAGCTTTTGTCTAAAGAAAAGGAACCTGTAAAGAAAATGGTTTTCCCTATTGACATGAAGATGTTGCCTGAGTCAAAGTTCATATTTTATTCACAGACATATACTGATCATTTCTGAATTTCTTTTCTGATCTTGTTATACAAACTGGAATGATTTTTACTTTAAGAACTGACAAAGAGAAAATAAGTAAAGAAGATTATACAAAAACAAAAATCTAATGAAACTACTAGAAGAGGTACGGCTTCTTCCAATAACCTCTCTTAAGCAAATGGTCACGAGTCAATTCCAGGATTTAAAAAATAGACCCCAACATTGGCTCTGTAGCAAAGAATCTAGCATAACAAAGTGTCATAACTTATATTTTCCTCAAATAACTATGGCCTCACTCTGGCCTCATGCTTTGGAGGGCCTGCTTTGGACACACCCGACTGACCTCAGAAATCCCTGGATGTGGGCGCCTGGGTGGCTCAGTGGGTTAAAGCCTCTGCCTTCGGCTCAGGTCATGATCTCAGGGTCTTGGGATCGAGCCCCACATCGGGCTCTCTGCTCCGCAGGGAACCTGCTTCCTCCTCTCTCTCTCTGCCTGCCTCTCTGCCTACGAGTGATGTCTCTCTGTCAAATAAATAAATAAAATCTTAAAAAAAGAAAAGAAAAGAAAGAAATCCCTGGATGTCCTATATGCTTGCCTTGAGTTCTACAAGTTAGAAGCAGGTGTGTAAGGGTCTTTCACAAAATAAATCAGAGGAAGGTGTAAGAGATCCCCCGAGGGATTTGAAATTCATTGGAAGAGAATATTTAATAGGATACCTGTGTCTTGTCTTGGACCAAGTGAAAGCTTCTTTGGTATTCAGTTGGTCCGTTATTATTTATGATAAATCAATAAAACTGTATTTAGAGATGAAGCCATATTAGATTACATGTATCTTCTCAGAAACCTTGAAATGATAATTAATATTAATAACAAAAGACAGCTTTGATAGCAAAAGAAGTTGATGTTTTTCTTTTTCTGTCTCTAAATATCGATATTCCTCATTTTTCTTTTACTCAGTCTTTTTCTATGCTGCCTGCTTTGGTTTCAACCAAAATATTTACTTCTATGTATATGACTCTTAATCATTTCCTCTAATATCAGTATTTATGTTACACATTACTCTTTTTTAATGGATTTTTGAAGTATAATTTGCCTATAATCAAATTGACCATATTTAAATGTACAATGCATTGATTTATAGTAAATTCACAGTTATGTAACCATTACCATAATCCACTTTTAGAATGTTTCCAGCATCCCAAAAAGATCCCTCATGGGCATTATCAGTTATTCCCTGTTCTCATATACAGTCCCAAGAAAGCATTAATTTACTTTATCACTATAGATTTGGTTTTTTAAATGACTTTAGTATTTAAAACTCTTCTAACTTTATAGAAAAAATGAGGCGATAATACAGAAAGTTCTCATATACCCCAAACACGTTTTCCCAATATTCACACCTTATAGTACTATGGTATATTTGTCACAATTAGTGAACCAATACTGATAAATTTTTATCAACTATAAAGTTGAAATCAGTGTCAGTCCTCCAATTTTGTTCTTCTTCTTCAGTATTGTGTTGACTATTCTGTGCTTACTGTTTTCTGTATAAACTTCAGAATCATTTTCTTTTTAAATCTACAAAATTGTTTGCTGGTATTCTCATCAGGATTTCATTGAACCTATAGATCAACTTGGGAAAAGTAGACAGTTGAAGAATATTGGGACTTCCCATCGATGAACATACATCTATTTATTTACATCTCGTTTGATTTCTTTCATCAGATAGCTTTGGTTCTCTACATATGTTTTGAACATACTTTGTTTAGACTTAAGTATTTCATATTTTGGTGCTATTATAAATGGTATTGTGTTTTTATGTTCAGATTCCAATTGCTTATTATTGGTATACAGAAAAATAATTGACATTTGTATATTAACTTTGTATCTTAGGACCATACTCTACTCATGTATTAGTTACAGAAGTCTTATAAATTTTTTGTGATTCTTTGGGATTTTCTAGATAGACTATCATGTTATCTTTGAATAAAGAGATTTATTTCTTCCTTTCCTATTTACATAGCTTCCCCCCCCATTTTTAAAAATCTTATTGCACTCGCTCAGTCTTAACAGTATGTTTGCTGAATACGGGTGAAAGGAAAGGACTAGAAGAGAGGAAATCTTTATCTTGTTCCCAATCTTAAGGGAGGAAGTATAGTTTCTCAAGATTACACATGATGTTAATTATACATTTCTTGTAGATCTTTGTCATTTTGAAGAAAGTTTATTTCTAGTGTGTTAAGAGTTTTTCAGTTGAGTGTCTACCTTTGGCTCAGGTCATTATCTCAAGGTCCTGGGATTGAGCCCCAATCCCCCAACAGCCTCCCTGCTTAGTAGGGATCCTGCTTCTCCTCTCCCTCTGCCTGCTGCTTCCCCCCCTTGTGTTTGCTCTCTCTCTCTCTCTGTGTGTCAAATAAATAAATAAAATCTTTAAAAAATAAAATAAAATAATGGCTTTGGAAATATATCAGGTTTTGTTTTGCATCAATAATATGATCATATGATTTTTATTCTTTAGCCTGTTGATGTAGTGGATTACATTGATTGATTCTCAAATAGGGTACCAACCTTGAACACCTGGCCATGGCACGTAACTCTTTTTTTTAAATACATTGTTGGATTTGACTTACTACCATTTGTTAAAGACTTTTGCACGTATATTCATCAGTGATTAGTTTATTGTTTTCTTCTACAGCTTTATCTGGTTTGGGAATTTAGGTAACAGTGGTCTCATAGAATGTGTCATGGAATAGATAGTGAATAGTTAGTATCTTTTTTTCCCCCTTAAATATTTGTTAGAATTCACTAGTGGAAAGCTCTGGAACTGGTCCTTCATTACTTGAAAGGTTATTAATTATTGATTCAACTTATTTAATAGATATGGGTTTATTCTTTTTTTTAAAGATTTTATTTATTTATTTGACACAGAGAGAGAGATCACAAGTAGGCTGAGAGGCAGGCACAGAGAGAGGAGGAAGCAGACTCCTGGCTGAGCAGGGAGTCCGATGCAGGCCTCGAACCCAGGACCCCGAGATCATGACCTGCGCCAAAGGCAGAGGCTCCACTGAGCCACCCAGGGGCCCAAAATGGGTTTATTCTGATTATCTCTTTTTTTCTCATGCATATTTTGATACTTTATGTGTTTCAAGAAGATGGTTCATTTCATCTCAGTTATCAAATTTGTGGCCCAGAATTGTTAATAATATCTCTTTATTTATTTTTAATTGTTATGACAAGATGGGAATTATCCCTATTTCGTTTCTGATATTGATAACTTGTATATTCTCTTTTTTCTTAGGCAACCTGGCTAGAGCTTATTGATTTGAATGATCCTTCCAAAGAGCCCTTTCGGTTTCCTTGATTTTCTCAATGCTTTTGTGTTTTCAATTCCATTGATTTCTAGAATTTTTTTCTTGTGCAAATTAAGCTTAAATTGCTCTTCTGTCTCTAGGTTCCTAAAGTTGCAACTTAAATTATTGATTTTAGACATTTATTTCCAATATCTGCATTGAATGCTGTAAGTTTCCCACTCAGTATTGCTTTTACCACATCCCACAAACTTAATAAATTCCATTTTCATTTTCATTTAGTTCCACTTGAGGAACGTATTTGACTCATGTGTTATTTAGAAACGTGCTTTTATTCTCCAAATATTTTGGGATTTTTCCAGCTATCTTTCTGTTATTGATTTCTAGTTTAATTGCATGGCAGTCTGAGAACACGCTTTGTATGATTTCCATTCTAGCGAGTTTATTACAGTGTGTTTATGGCTCAGAATGCAGTCTGTCTTGATGATTGTTCCATGTGAGCATGAGAAGAATAGGCATTTTGCTATTGCTGGGTGGAATAATTTTTTAAAAATCAATTAGATCAAGTTGACAGGTAGTGCTGTTCTGGTCAATTGTATTCAGCTGTATTAAGTTATTGCCAATAAGTGAAAAATGCTAAGATACATCAAAAAATGATATTGTGGAGGATGGAAAAATTGGAAAGGAAGGTAAAAGATCTTCCATGAATATGCAGTGTGCTTGAATTTCTTTCCCCCTATGGATTAAGATAAAGATTACTCTTTTTCATTTTAGGCTTAATTTTAACTTCTTTATATATTAAAATTTATATGTTATATACATTACATAAAATAAGACTTGTGGGCAATTTAATGAACTATTCATAGATTCTGACGAAAATTCATTTTAAGTTGTCATTTGGAATATAGTATATCCGTTACATTCTGGAAAAAGAATAAAATCTCAAAAAAAAATCTTAAACTTAGAAAACATTTGAGCCAAGGAAGTTTTTTCTTTTCAACTAGAAATGTATATATATATTTGCCACAAGCATTTTTAGATTTCTCATGACTTGTACTCATTCCCATTTAACAGTACAATTTGAAGTGTTATACATTCATATAGGAGAGTGAAAGAGAAAGGGAGGGAGGGTGTGTGTCTGGGTTTATATGCGTATGTGTATGTAATTGCTATTAGAAACTAATGTAGCTATTTATGGATGACAAGACCGTCACGAGGAGACACTTTTTAAGAACGAAGAATGAGAAAACTAGCATGGTCCTATCTGTGTCAGCAAGACAATTTGCATTAGTTCCCTGTGACTCCTTTAACAGATTACCACAGAATTGTTGGCTTCAAACAGCATAGATTTATTCTTCATAGTTCTAGAGGCCAGAAGTCTGAAATGAAGGTGTTGTCAGGAATGTACTTCCTCCAAAGGCACTAAGAAGTAATTTGTTTCCGGCCTCATCCAGCTTCTAGTGGTTGTTGGCATTCTTTGGCACTCCTTGCTATTCCTTGAGCTTTTAGTGATATCCCTGAAGTCTCTTCCTGTCTTTACATGGCCTCCCCCTCTGTGGGTGTATTTCTTCTCTGAGCTTCTATCAAACCTTACTCTGCCTTACTCTTACAAGGATTTGTCATTGGATTCATGGTTTACCTGGGTAATCTAGAATAAGCTTTTCCTCTCAAAACCTTTAACTTAATCACATTTAAAAATACATATATCTAGGGGTGCCTGGGTGGCTCAGTCAGTTGAGCATCTGCCTTCTGCTCAGTCATGATCTTGGGGTCCTTGGATGGAGCTCCCCCCCGTCAGGCTCAGCAGGGGATTTGCTTCTCTTTCCGCCCCTCCCTGTCGCTCATGTTCTCTCCCTGTCAAATCTTTTTAAAAAATCTTTTAAAAAAACACATATATTTATATATATCTATATCTATAAAATTTTTTAAAATATCTTTTTAAAAATAAAAAAAATATTTATAAATAAATAAAATAAAATCTTTTAAAATAAAGGCTTTTTAAATAAATACATATCTTTTAAAAAATACATATATTTTTCTATAGCTATATCTATCTCTCTTTTTTTTTTGCCGTATAAAATAAGATTCACATTTTCCAGGGATTAGAATATGGACATATCTTTTTGGCACCACCATTAAGACAACCAAAGTCTTTCCTTTGGCACCCAAGTATTTGTGTTTGTCCCACATACAAAAATTATTTACCTCATTTTGATATCCCTGTAAGTCTCGCCCTATTATAGCATCAACTCTAAGGCAAATATTTCTTGTAAATGTTATCAGTCCAACAGCCACAAATCTCATTTTTAAAGTCCTCTGAATCAAATAAGGATCAATGCTAAATCTGGGTCATTACCCGAAAAGTCTCTTCACAACCAGACTCTAGCGAGGCTCCTCTGAGACCTCTTCTCAACTAGGCCTCAACCTTAAGTCTAAGAAACTTGAAAAAACATTAACAGTTTCTAAGAGCGCAAGGCTGTATACTGAAAATAACTCTAGCCTCTCTTAAAATGCCTGAAAAAAGAAATAAGGCCTCTAAAAAATTTACTATTCATTCTATATCTAAGGATAGGGCCTCTGTCTCATAGTCTCTGTGGGTAGGTAGAATCCCAACTTTGATAATTTCCCGTCAGCAAACACAAATGGCCTAATAACATTTACACTGACTAACCTTTTGTATTTTTTTTTTTTACTTCCCTGACTTCGTTGAGCCCTCACTTGCCCCAGTCCCTACTCCCTTAATCTGCATTAACCTCTGCACAAATTAAAGTTCAGTTCAGTTCAGTTCAGTTTGTGCTGGATATATTTTTTTTCTATTGTAATAATTTCAACTGATCAAATCTGGCCTTAACACTTCAACAAGTGTATGGTTTTATCTTTGACAATATGATCTATTCTAGGAAAAATTCCTCTTCGTTGGTGGACCTGTGGAACTAGAAAACAGGTTACCTGCTTTCAAAATACAATGGTGGCACAGACAGACAAAGGCTAACAGTTACAGACATTCCCTTTCTAAAAGAGAAAAAGATGGGAGGAATCAAGAAAAGGAATCATGGGTCCCAAGCAAGTTTAAAACCAAGGGGAATTACTCGAATAGGTTTTAAGGCTTGAGGTGTTGTCCTCTGGACAGCTGGATGCACCAGCCCCTGTCTCTTCACCTAGGACTCTACTCTCTGGGTTCGAGGATCTGCCCTCAGAGTTTTATTTTGTTTTCCTTTTTCTTGAAAGGAAGCACGTGTTTGTTATTGATAGTAGCTCTATCAGATGTTTCTACCTACAGAATTTGGAATTCTGACATCATTTCCTCAATTCATGCTTCTGTCCCTTTCCATCCAACTTGTAGTATTTTTAGTGATATGAAACTCTCAAAAACTGTGTGGGTCTCCTGTGTATGTCACAGAAGTCAATATCTTTAGATAGGAGGCTCCTCTTCAGATCTTTCCGGGATAATCCCATCTCTGTATTTTGCTTCGAGGAGGTGGTTGAGTGAGGGGGTCCACGTGTCACTTGCTCAAGAACTTAGGCATGTTTCTAGCCAAATCCTCAGGCTGTTCTCCAGAGCACACATTTATAACAGGGAATCTCCTAATGTCAGCATGTTTTGTTTCTAAACATGAGACTTTCTAAATCATGAAATCTGTATGCATTATTATATGTGAAACTACCTCAGGGGTGCCTGGGTGCCTCAGTGGGTTAAAGCCTCTGCCTTTGGCTCAGATCATGATCTCAGGGTCCTGGGTTCGAGCCCCGGCATCAGGCTCTCTGCTCAGACGGGAGCCTGCTTCCCCCCTCCCTCTGCCTGCCTCTCTGCTTACTTGTGATCTCTCTCTCTCTTTCTGTCAAATAAATAAAAAATCTTAAAAAAAAAAAAAAGAAACTACCTCATATTCCTTGGTATGCCTGGCTAAAAGAACATACCTGTCAGAAGTAAAAAGTGAGAAGTAATTTTTTGGGGAAGAATTTAAATGATTTATGAATCTTGATATCTGCATTTTGCATCCGATTATTTCAATTTTATATTCAGAATACAGATTTTAAATGTAGGATCTATTTTTCCTTTAAATTTAAATTTTTTGCCTAACACTTCCCAGGTGACAAGAGCATTATATTATTCAGTGACATCACATGAGTATTTTTAAAGGAGTATTTATTATTTTTCAAAGAAAGTGGGGAAGTAAAGAGACACATACGTGTTTGCAAGGTCATATACTTTTTGAATTTTAATGGTAATACAACTAAAAGTCTGGAAGTAATCATAAGCACTAGGAAGAAAAAAATAATCCATTTGACACTCAAATTTTAGAGCTGCTGATAGGAGGGTTTCTGTAAAAAACAAAATAAACAAGTAAAAATCAGAGTATATTTTAAGATCCTAAAGAAAGTTACTACAATATTTTTGCAGATATAAGTCAATCCTTGATGCATGAAGATTCCATTGTTGAAACTGGATGCTTGCTCTTCAAGAGTGTAAAACCCTTCCTGGGGAGGAATTCTTCTATCTTGTGATGAGGATTCACCATATTGAATATCTACCCAGAAGAGACTGGAAACATCCCAGCTAATCCTCCAAAGCAACTGTAAGGTATTTTCTTCTAAGAATTACACTAAACGTTCATGATTGGACTAGGAAAAAATACATTCTCGTCGCAAAACTGAAGACCTAGCTCCTTAAAAGCAGATGTTTTACTTTGCTCATAAAGAGTAACTTTTACTGTGTCTTTAACTCTGGCTTGACACATGTCAACTGATGGAATCCCCAGGAACTTTATCTTAATCCACTTTTAGAAATAGGATACTATGTCACAGAGGCACTAGAATAGCAACTCTAACGGAGGTCTGCTGCAGTGCAGCCAGTTAGTTCTGGTGAACCTGCCCTGCTGTTTGCTTCTCATGCAACATCTTCACCAAAGTGTTGTTTTCTCGCCTGTAAGAAGCTTGTACTCTAAAGCCAAGCCCTGCTTACCAACTTGGATGGAGGAAATTGACCCTTTATCTAGTCCAAACCTCTAAAATAAATCATCTCTCATAATTTCTCATTAACAGGACATTTGCCTGTGTCATATTAGTTGCATGGGGACAGTCAAATATAAGGCATTATAGATGTTAATTACATGAATTAATGTAACTACATTACATTTGGCATTAAAGTATTAATTTATGCAGTAGCATTGTTATGGCTAAAGAAAAATCACCATCTACTGATTTTTGGTGAACAAAAGCATTATGCTTATGTTCAGTCAATATAAAATTAATTTATTTTATCCTGAGGCTTGAATTCATTGCCAGTTTCTGAATGTATATGCATACTTTATTTTTTCTGGCTGAATATGAATGTTTACATTATTTTGAAATATACATTTTATATGTGAACCTAATGAAATCAAGGATATTTCAAGAAAACCAATAAATAGTAAAGAATTGTGTTCAACTCCAGGTCACATTCCCCATGATTTCTAATTTCTTCAACTTCAGAAAGCAAACAGTTCTGCATCTGTGTATACAGAATCCTGTTCAATGAAGTGAATTAGCCCAAGCCATGAGCATGGTAAATATAATATGCCATGAGGTATATTTGACGTGATTTTTTATCTTTTAGCATACCACCCAGTGATTCCAATCTTAATGCCACTGAAAGTACTATGTTCCCACCTTATAGTAACTTGACCATCGATAGAGACCAACTCCAAAGATACAGATTATGAGGAACCTTAAAAAATAAGTTTTAATTATATATATTCACTTCCCTCAGTAGTTATTTAGGTTTTGATGTTATTTTGGTTCATGGACTCCCCTGAGAATCAGAGTCTCTCTCACTCCTGAAAGACAGATGACTTATTTATACTTTTTTGTTATTTTTTTTTACAAAAATTTAGGTAATAGTCAAGTGTCCGGAAAACTTTTATGCATGAGTTTTAGAAAGCACAATCTATAGAATGGTTAGAAGATACTAAAAATACATCATTACTGATTAAAGTAATTTCAAGCAGGTGTGTCCTGGCAAAATATGAAATACTATCTCTTAAAAGTAAATAGTATATTTTTAAGTACTCTAACCTTTTTTTTAAGAATAAAGAGATTTCACTCAGAGCTGTGACAATTTTTTATTCTTATATGAAAGCTCAGCTAGATATTAATTCCCCTCAGTTGAAAAAAATTGCCATTAAAAAGCCACTATTACAGTACTGCAGATTATGGGAGATCAAAGAAGAAAAATAGATTAAGGAAATCAAATGGCATTTGACTGTGAACAATTAGAAATCCCAAGTGTTTCCACTGAAATACACATATTTGATCTGTAATAATAACAGCTGGTGAATTACTCATTCAAATTTTAATTCCACAGAGGTTGTTCTACTTTTCAGTCTTTCATTTAATGGCATGTGTCTGTTCTAATCTATATAATATTTCTTATCAAGTAAGTTCCCTGAATGTAATTTTTGGTAAAATAACCAAAAAGAAATTTGTTTAAATAAAATATAATTAGTACTAAAAATAATGGGAATGTGATCATCATAAATACAGTGACCTAATTTTAATACCAGATATTTTTCATATAATTTAGAAGTCATTTTTCAAACTCATGGAGGAAGAGTTTAAGTAGTATAAAAATAAAATTCTCTTCCACTGTCTCATATATTATTATGCCATTGGAAAATGACATGAACATACAACCTATTCATTTGAAACATGTTTACTGTCTTTCCCCCTTATCATTATCACTTTAATTCTTTTAAGTGTACATATTTTAAAATCATTTCATTTACTGGTCTAATAAAGCCCATGTAACTTTTATGTGCTGTTTTAAGCAGAACTTTCAAAAAATATATGTTTAGAATAAATTATCCTTTAAACATTGTTTCTCTTAAAATTTCGAACATATTTATTATAGTTGTTTGTGAACTTCTGTGTAATAAAGGCAACAACTAGGCCCACCCAGAGTTCATTTCAATTCACTGACTATGGGTCACATATTCTCTTTTATTCTGAGCTCTTGGACTGTTTCCCAGTTTGTGCATGCCCACTGATGTTTCTGCTTAATGTTTATATTCTCCCTTTAATTTTTAATCTAATTTCCAAGCACTCATTCCTGTATCTATGTAGTTAAGTGTCCAGTCAACAATTTGGGTAGTTAGTACCCCCATATCTCAAGCCCATAAGACTTACCGTCTCTGCTCATTGGTCCCTGGTAGGCTGGGAAGCACATTCAAAGGTCAGCAGACTTAGCAAGTCTTCAAGGCCTTTACTTTCCAAGTCCTCTTGAATGTCTCCGCGGCATGTGTGCAGTTTCTCAGTAACTAGGTTTGTGTGGAGAATATATGGCTCTTTCAATTCAGGGTCTCCTGGTTAAATTGCTGGCTTGTCTTCCCTTACCCCAACCAAAACCACAACTTCAGGCTATAAAAGGTTTGGGCTTTACCCATTTGCTTTTCACCAGGTTCACCACTATTAGAGGACAAAGCTATAGGGTTTTGCCTGGCCCCTGATCCATTTTGCTCACTCTGGGGGCAAAGCTGATTATTTAGGGGACCAGTCACATCCTTGTAAAACCATAATTTACATTAACTATAGAGGAATAGGAGAGGCCTTTGGCGAGAAAGCCACAGACTAGTGTGATTCTTTCATAAAGATTATTTTTCCAGGAATAAATATTTTTGAATTTGCTGTCTGTCTTTGGTCTATTTTTAGACCCTGAAAACAATGATTTTGGTCAGTATTCTTTTTTTTTTTACAGTTTTTTTTACAGAAAGGATTTCACCGAACTCTTCATATCACCATAGTTCAAGTTCCTTTAATATGACTTTTTTTAATTTTTTATTTGCGACGCCTCCGGGACACAATATGACTATTGAATATGACCTTGAATATGACTATTGCATTTGCAGTAGTCTAATATAATATTTAAAATCTTTATGATAATAAATTTGGGATTTTAGATAGAAAATGAACAACTTCTTTGAAAGTCACATATTGCCAAAATAGTCTTAAAAATAAAAAGAAAAGATCAATAAATATGTTTAATTAATTTATTTATTCGTTTATTTATAGACTGTATTTATTTATTTGACAGAGAGAGACAGAGAGAAGGGGAACAGGAGCAGGGGAAATGAGAGAGCAAGAAGCAGGCTCCGGCTCAGCAGGGAGCCCAACATGGCATTAATCCCAGGACCCTGGAATCAGGACTTGAGCCAAAGGCAGACATTTACCTATTGGGCCACCCTGGCACCTCAAACATATCTAATTTAAAATGAACTTGTAATTATAAACCTTGAAATGAAGAAAACGCTGGACCCAGAAAATTTTAATTTTACGTGAAGTCTTATGAAAAAATACTTTCAATCCTATGCAAACAGAATCAGCATACAGAAAATCAGAAAATGCTTTCTTAATTATATAATGATGCCAAAATCTAATCTCAAAAAGAAAACTCAAAAACTAAAATCAAACACTGATAGCAGATCTAAAACATTAAGAGAAAGAAATCTGTAGAGTTATATCCTTTTGGAATACACACTCAAAAAAGCTGAACAAATTATTAGCAAAAAATCACATCAAACATGAAAAAGAAAATACGATCAACTGGGGTTTGATAGTAATGTGAATTTGTTAACACTTAAAAATCAATTGATATAATTTTCAATGTTAATAAAATTTAAAATGAAGTAAGAGAGCATATCCTCTCAACACTGCAGAAAAAACATTTAGCAAAATTTAGCACCATAAGTAATTGAAATTCTCAGAAATCCAGGAAGAGTAAGAAATTTTCTCAATCATATAAAAACTGTATATTAAAAATAAAAAAGCAACATCATACTTCATGATTATAGAATGAGTTCCTCCAAAGGAAGGGAAAAAAAAAGACCTATCTGCTCTCATCACTTCTAGTCAGCATCGCACTGGGAGTCTTAGCTAGTATAATAAGGAAGAGAAAAGAAATAAAGAATACAGGAAATGTGTAGAATAAAATTCTCTTAAGTTTTAGATGACATATTTGCATATATAAAAATTGCTAAGACATCCAATGGACAAACAATAAAAAAAGCTTCTAAAGTCTTGAGAGTAGTTAAGATTACATAAAATATGGCCAATATTTTTTAAAAAGCAGTTATATTTAAAAATAATCAAGGACAATTTGAAATTTGAAGTTGGAAAATACCATTCTCAGTAGCATCATAAAGCAAATCATGTCTGGGCATCAATTTAATAAAATACTTCAAGAGTAATATGCCAAACTACAAAATATTACTGAAAAACAATTAAAGAAGACAGAAATAAATAGAGAGATAGACTGTGTTCTTGTGTTGGATTTTTAAGCTATCAATTATCCCCAAATTGATTATTATATTTAATGCAAACCAAAAGATAATCCAGCGAACTCCTCTTTTGAAGGAATTGACAATTTGTTTGAGTCCCAGAGAGCTAATTAGTACATTTTTATTCGATTTATAATAGCTACTATAAATCAGTTTGAAGGCATTTTTGGAAGTACAGAAAAAAGTTAATGTGGATCCTGGGAACTTAAAGGTTTGAATGTGATGGATATATGAAGAGCAGCTCCTAACAACATAGAATGAGGATTGCATAAAGCCAGAAAGTTAGATTTGAAGAGAGGCAAAATCATAAAATGCCAAAAATGTTTTTTAGTGCAATTTTATAGAAGGCAATTCTAGGTAGTTCAAATTACTCTAATATAATCATTATTCTAGAGTTTAATATAAAGGTGTATCCAAATAAGTTTTTATTTTTTATTTGCATAATAGAAATATTTAATATAGTGAAAATTTGAAACAACTTAATAAGTTATATGGAGAGGATTCAGTAATAATAGAATGCTGAATATTTTAAAATTTAAAATGGAATATATATAAATATTTGTGTTTAAGGAATATTTCTTATATATTATTATAGAAGCTGCCTATGGGAGGGTATGTATATTATACATCAAAATATATTCATGAATAAGAAACATTTTATAATGTAATCTATAGAGCAAAATGCTGGTTACAAAATTTTTTAGGGATTTCAAAAAAGGTTGTTACTTGGCAGTTTTTTGTTTTCCTTTTGTGTAATCTGTACTTTATGAAGTTTCTACAAATACTATGCTACCTTTAGTAGTAAAAATAAATACAAGATAGTAGATCAATGAAACTTAGTTGGGGCTTTTCCAAAAAATTTAATTATCATGCTTCTTCAACTTTGAAAGATAAACAGTGAAAATTAATAAGGGAACAATTCACAAGATAGGACATTCTATGTTGTTAAAAATGTAAAAAAAATTCTGTTCTTTAAAAGTTATTGAAATAGTTTGTAGTTCATGTTTATCATATGCATTTTCAAAATTAAAAGGAATTGTAATTATATTATTTTGAAAAAGCAAAGTTTTTTTTGTTCCAGGACCCAGTATTGCTTTGTTAGTACTAAAATCTGTTTTTTTTTTCCTGTAAAGTCTTTTTATTTTATTTTATTTTATTTTATTTACTTGAGAGAGAGTGAGAGAGAGAGACATAGAACATGAGCTGGGTGAAGGGCAGAGGGAGAAGCAGACTCCCCACTGAGCAGGGAGCCCAACATGGGGCTCAATCCCAGGACTCCTGGATCATGAACTAAGCTGAAGGCAGATGCTTAATAGATTGAGCCACCCAGGGGCCCCTGCGAAATCTTATAGATAATTGAATCTTGTATTTTTCTGAAGGAAAAACTTGAGTGTTTCAAATCTTATTCGTAAGTCTTCTTTAGCAAGTATTTAGTATTTCATGATGTGCATTTTGATTACTAAACTTAGTCTTCTTCCATCACCTCTCTTATTTCTTTGTTTTGTTTTGCTCACTCTTTCTTATTTAAGCATACTTTAACTGGCTATATTTCATGAATTTTAATATTAACCATTTAAAATATAGAATAATGCAATAGAACTTTGTATCACTCAGATTATATTAAACCATTAGTTAATATTATGCAATATATCTCTCAGATAATTTTTTTAAAAGCAATAATATAAAGGTGCCTGGGTGGCTCAGTTGGTTAAGCATCTGACTCTTGATCTCAGCTCAGGTCTTGATCTCAGGTCCATGAGTTCAAGCCCTGTGTCCAGTTCTCTGCTGGGCGTGGAGCCTACTTAAAAAAAAAAAAAGCAATAATATAGTATGTAGAGTTGAAGCACCTTTGCTCTCTCTTTCCTCTGTTCTCAATAGCACTTTCTGAATGTTTTTATGCATCTTTGCCATCTATTATTTTATGATCCAGGCATCATAAATACTTCTATAAATATGCCTTTGTAAACAATGTGTGTATAGCTCTATGTTTCCAACTGCACACACATCATGTATTTTTTTCTACGAACTGATCACATCTGAGCAAACTATTTTTGAGATATAAGCATATCTATAAAAGGTTAATGCAGTTAATTCATTTTAACTGACATATATATAATAGTTGATGATATCACTGAGGCCTGACACATATAAATAAAACAAAACTAAACATTTATTTTTATTAATTTCATATTGCCTTGGGTTCTTGAATAAGAAACTGACATATTTATTGTCCTTTATATTCTCACATCATCTTGTTCATAATAACTTAAAATTGGGGCACCTGGGTGGCTCAGTCGTTAAGTGTCTGTGTTCGGCTCAGGTCATAATCCCAGGGTCCTGGGATCCAGTCCTGCATAGGGCTCCCTATTCAGTGGGGAGACTGCTTCTCCCCCTCCCTCTATCTGCTATTCTGCCTGCTTGGGCACTCTCTCTCTCTCTCTCTGTCAAATAAATAAATCAATCTTAAAAAAATAATAATATGAGGCACCAAGTGTATGCCAATGCTCTTCACATTTAAATGTGCATGTTCTGTAAATGATGAAACCTCAAAGCCCTCTGACAGCCCCACCTTGCAATTATGACTGTCACTGGAGAAGTATGATGAAGATTCTCGTGCTTATCAATACGGTCTTCTTCTGCACATGCTCTTTGTTTGCTTTCTTGCTTTAGCTGCTTTTTGTTTGTTGGTTTGTTTTCTCCGGGAGAATTTTACAGAAGTTTAATATATAGAGCTGTGTTAGATGTCCTCATTATATTATTTTTTCAAGCAGGTCCATTTAAAAAATACATTTTTAATAGGAAATCTATGTCAAAGAAAAAAAAGTGTAATGTGGCATTATTTTCCCTCTTCTCAGGCAGAGTGTTAGAAAAGATTTCCTTGCAAAAACTATAGTACAATTTTATGAACAACTGTTTGAAATTATAATCATTACCATGGGCTTGTAAATACTGTTAATAATGTTTTAATCATCTGATCCAAGAGTTTGTGTTTTTTTAAAATTCAATGTCATAATTAATCTTTAGGTATTCTTCTATGTCTCAATTTGTGAACCTAAGCTGTCTCAGCATCTCCTCTGAGCAGAGTGGGTATCTAGTCCCTGAACAACTGGCACTTGATTTACAGTGCCATAAAAATTGTGCATTTGTTTGAATCAACCTTTTTTAGAATTTGTTTGAATCTATTTTGAACAAACACTTCTATTCTCAAAAAATCTGGAATTTTGGAGTAGTATATGTTATGTAAAGACTACTTTTCTGAAATTCCAGTGAGTGGGAACTCATATTAAAACTACCGTTAAAAAAAAAAAAACAAAAAAAAACTACTCACTAGGATCAAATTCCCAACTAGCTCTTCTCTAAATCTCCATGAAACATTTGTCTCTTGATAAATCATACTTGAATCTCAGTTAATTTTCATTATTTTTATTGTTACTAGAGACCCAGAAGTCTGTTGAGAAAGTATATTGAATAGGTCAGAAAAACTCACTTTATATGATGAAGTGCTGCCAGTGATAAGCTGCCATTCCTACTCTTAATACTTTTAATATAATTTCCATATACTTAAGTTGTCATTGAATTTTAAAAATATGGTATAAATTGTAAATTAGAAAAAAAATCATAAAAAGAAAATTCTTAAAATGTCCAGAGTTTAACTTTAACCAGAATATTGGGGCCTGTTTCAACAAAAAGGGGTAAAATGAAAAATGCGCAAATAAAGTATGACTGCACTTTCCAGGCGAGAACAGAAGAAATCCTATGAGAAGAAGCCAAGGAGTTCACTTGAAGAAACGTGTTTTCATGTGAATCATCATGGTTCCTAAAATTGGTTAGTTGATACAAGAGTGAAAAAATTTCTCCAGCCATCCTGGAATAAGTATTATTGGAGGAAGCTATGAATTTCAAATAATTGAGACAAATAACTAATTTGAGAGAAGTAATATCATCACCATAGTCATGGACAGGACCACAGAGTCCTGTGGGATGCACACAGAGAGAGACTTCGAGAAAATAATCTGAAGTCTCCATCTGTAGCTCAGAGAACAGGCAAAAGTCAGAGGTAAAGTTATGAAATCCTAAGATTTTAGTCAATATTAAAGACATAGACTGGGAGTAAGCAGAATGAGAAACTGGCCCCAAATGAAATCTCTAATAACAGAAATATTTGTAGGGTAGGCAGAGGACAAGGACTGATAAGAACATAGAGAACGAGTAATTACAGAAAAAAATTATTGAGAGGTATCAGAATAAGATATAGAAACGAATGGTGTCACTCAAGTAGAAAGACATGGGAAAAAGTAGTGGAAATAAGACATGTTGAAAAAGTCAAAGTAACAAAGTGTTCTTTGCATATAGAACTGATTAGGTCATGGGTGACCTAAGCAAGAATAGTCATTGGGGAAAAAAGAAATGATGATTTCAGTGGACCTAGGAAAGGAAAGAAGTTCAGTTCTTGCAGAGAGCAAGGGTTTTTTTGTTTGTTTGTTTGTTTGTTTGTTTTAAAGATTTTATTTATTTATTTGACAGAGAGAGAGATCACAAGTAGGCAGAGAGGCAGGCAGAGAGATGGGGGGAAGTAGTCTCCCCGCTGAGCAGAGAGCCCAATGTGGGACTCGATCCCAGGACCCTGAGATCATGACCTGAGCCAAAGGCAGAGGCTTTAACCCACTGAGCCACCCTGTTTGTTTGTTTTTTTAAATGTTTTTATTTTGAGAGAAATGAGAGGCATAAAAGCAGTCACCAAATTATTATTATTTTTTTATTTACTAAGAATGAGGTTTATCAATGTTTAAAGGATACAGGCTCAGAGTAAAGGGAGAAGTAAATGTTATGGGAATGGAAGAGATTACGGATTATTTATAGATTAGAGGCCTATTCTCTGAGATGCTGGGGAGACATGATGGTTGAGAGTGCTGACTGAAGGGTCCAATCCTGCTTCATTCCTCCCTAGATGTGTGACTGAGGTAAGTTACCAAACATAGGTCTGGATTTACCAATTTTTTTTTTCAGTTTGTTAATTTTTATATTGGAGCCAAAGATAGCACCCACTTTCTATAGTTGTTGTGAATGTGAAAGTGATTATTATCGTAAGCCGCTGGAAAGAAGGCCTGATAAACAGAAAACATTCAATAAATGTAGATTTTTGTGGATGTGAAAAGTTGGAATGACTGGCCTGAAAAACTGTAGAGTAAGCTGACCTCAAATAAGCTGAAGGATGGTAGTTTGACTATAAGAACTTCATTAGCATTTAAAAAATTGAGTATGTTGTCATACTACTACTAATAAAATATTATTAATAGCAAATATTTATAGGGAGCTTCCTGTGTGCTAATCACCGATCAAAGTGTTTTACATGTACTAACTCATTTAAAATCAACAGCAACAACAGCAAAATAACATAAAATACAATCAACCACAATACTTTAAAGTTGGTGATAGTAATCTTTTATGCAGAGGAAGAAATTTATGGGCAGAGTAGATACATAACCTTCCTGTCTCACCCAGAAAGCAGGTATCTTAGCCACGATTCAGTCCTAGGTTGCAGAAATCCAGTCTGTGCCCTCAAACACATTATTACGTTTCTTCATCCAGAAATTTCAAGACATAGCCCTCATTACTCATAGGCCTTAAATTCTCTTTGGGAAGTGCTGACAAATGTTGATAAGACCCAGTCCAAGATAACTCTGTGCCTTAAAGCATACATAGGTGAAGAGGAACATACGGGAAATCAGGCTGGAACTCATCACGACAGGTAAAAATATGAGAAAGTTAAGGCTGGTAGAGACAAATTATCATAAGAACAAACAATGAAAAGATATAGTATAACAGAAATATTTTTTAGTGGAAATCTAGATTCAATTTTACCTAGTTCAGAGTCAGTCACAGAGAGTTTCACATTTTCACATTTTCCCCCTCCGTATATAAAATATTATCTCAGTTATCTTGATTTGAAAAATTAGTGCCCTTTTTAAGTACCTAATTATCATGAGCTAATTTAGTCCCTCAAAACAATATGACTTCTGTAAGAAATAAGATGCTTCCTTGTGAGGTAGAAATCCACATTTTATAGTACATTCCCTTGATTAAAACAATTGTGTACTAGCCATTTGCTCTAAGACATGCAGCGTATAGGATGTTTTAATTTGAATTAAATGACCATCTCTTTCTCCACATGAAATGTTGTAAAACTCACTTCTTTAGATAAAGTGGTCATTTAATAAGCATTTAATGAATGCTGACTCTTTGTAAAGTACTAGACTTTATATTTATCAGAAGATATCTCCTCAGACCAAAGGATATTTTGCAAATAGCAATATTATTTTCCATAATCTGGCTACTGTGAAACTTTAGAGATTTTTATCCAAGAGATAAGAATATGTAGAAAACTTTTCTTTTCCTGAAATACATATTTCAAGTTCTCCCCTCAAACCCATTGAAAATAATAATTTCAGGATATTTGTAATGTCAAAATATTTTCAGGTAAGCTATACACACTCTTGTCTCCATTAAGAGCCACTGCCATGTAACATGTAACATATAAAATTCAGTGGACTTATTTTTAACCCAGATATCTTGTCTAATCTCCAGCTTGATTCAGTAATACCACTGTAATATTTTTGTCCAGCTCAGTGTATGGCAGAAATTCAACACTCGATGGATATTTGTTGAGTTCATAGAAGAGTAAAGGAATGAAATTCTTAGTCTGCTCAGACTGCTCTCACGAAATACCACACACTGGGTGTCTTAAGAGCAAATATTGATTTTTCATACTTCTGGAGATTGGGAGGTCCAAGGTAGTGCACATTCAGTATCTGGCTAGCGCCTACTTCCTGGTTTGCAGATGGCCATCTTTTCCTTCTGTCCTCCCATGGCAAAGAGCAGAGAGTTAGAGCAAGCTCCCCTGTCTCATAAAGGCACGAATCCTTTCAGGGCCCCAGTCTCATGAATTAATTACCTCCCAAAGGCCCTACCAACAAATAATATCACATTAGCAGTTGGGATTTTAAGATACGCATTTTGAGGGAACATAAGCATTTAGTCCATAACAAAAGTCATTCCTTTTTTTTTAGCAAAAATCATTCTTAATTTTGAGAATGTTTTTAGACAGCTAAAGATAGTACTCCCCATCCCAAGCTCTAACTCTTAAAGAAAATATTTTTATTTTTTTAGCCACATTTTTAAAACAAATCCACAAAACCTACTTGAATGTGTTAGATTTTATGGAGTTTCTTTGTAACTGGTGGTTCTTCCAGCTGATCTTGCTATATCCAGTGTTATCTGAGTAGGCTTGACAGCTAGGAATGGTTCCCTACTTTAATATGGACACTGCAGTTGTATTAGTTCTCTCTAAGTCAAATTGCCTTTCTGACAGCCCTGTCATGCCATTGACTTATATTCCACTTGTAGTCAACTTAAATTCCAGGTCTTTTTCACTTAAACTGTTGGAAATTCACAACTCACCTGTCCTGTACTTCTGCATTTGGTTTCTGAATTTAAGTACAGCAATAAATTAGGAAATGAATTATTCAGTATTGCCAGTGGCTAATATTGCTGTTCTTGTTTTCTACTCTAAAGGCATCTAGTGATACTTGTTGGTGAATTTTGAATACGTTTCCTTCATATTTTTTTCTATAGCCACAATCATAAAAGGTATGTAGGAAGTATGCTGAGCCGCCAAATACTTAACTTCTGCTTTTGCTTTAGCAGGGATTGGAAATATGGACTGTGACCTTGTAAAGTGTTCAATTATCTGGTGACTCTTTCTGTTTTCTTTGAAAAATTCATGTGACATAGATTGAAGCTTACAATAGGTTCTGTATCTCTGACTGCCTTTCATCTGAAGGAGACTCAACATTGTGAATTCTGAAACTGCTCTTCTTCCAACTTATACATGATTTTTTACTTTCCATTTTTATTAAAGAGCTTTCTTTATCCCTAAAGTAATCCTTGTTAGGACTTGGGTTATCAAAATAAATATTTTCATCTCATTATAAAAATGGTTCAGTGCTAGATGTCATACCAATATAATACAATAGCCTATATTAACTGAAAAGGAAAAATATGTACATATATATTTATATGTACACATATGGGTATATATTATATATGTCAATTATTACATATCTCACAGGTGATGTAAACTTTAAAAATAGATATTTCAGAAATGTCTGAACATGTGAGAGTGATATCATTAGATTTCTGTTGTAACTTATTAGTTAAAGCCCCTTGAATAAAATTTAAAACAAAACAACAACAACAACAAAAAACAGGCCAGTGGATAAATATGATTCTTGCTCTAACTCATTAATGATATAGGGAAAAATGTTAAAAGCTTAATTCCTTCCAAAGAATTATTTGTTATAATGTAAAATGGGTAAGGTATTTGGTGACATAGTTAGGGATTTTTTTTTCATTGACATTTTCCTTTTCAATTTAATGTCTTTAGTACTTTCTCTCTCTCTCTGTATGTATATATTTTATGTCTATAATTATATCTATGTTTAAGTCTCTGAAGAGTAGAATAAATTTTCAGCTGATTATGAGAGAATATATGTATTACAGTTGCTAAATGAGCATTCAACTTAAATATGATTGACAAAAAAGAAGGGGAAATCTGCAGTTTCAATGATTCAGTGAGACGTACAAATGGGCTACATAATCTTGGGGCTCATCAATCAACCAGGATGAAATTGTGACTTATAAATCTTCTAGAAATAAAGCTTCTTTATAATGAAATCATGTCTCTTGTTTTGTTTGTGTTATTTTGAATTATGTCTCTACTAATTGTGTAGGCTTCCTAATGATTTAGAAAAAGGAGCAAAGAATCAAAGAAAGAATACATAACGCTACTGAAATCGATGTCATTGTTTTTGCTATTTTCTTAGTCAAAAGCAAGTTTTCAAGAATCTATATTTATTTGTATCCATATGTTAACTGCAATGAAAATACAAAAACAAAATCATAGCAAAAATTGCACTAGACAAATTTAAACAGTCAAGGTAGACTTTTTCTGAGACTACAAAAGTAGGGGGTGAGGTCATAACTCTGTTTGAGCTCCACTCCACTAATACAAAAGGCCGGAGACTTTTTAAGAGCAGGAGTTGGGGGATTTTAAGTCATCTGTGTTTCCTAATTGGGTTTACCAAAATGAAAAGTGAACTTTTTCATACCTTCATGTCAGATGGCAGTTTTATAGTTTGGAGTTAGCCTGCCAAAGTTAGGCTTCTTGAGAAAGACATTCCTGTTTTGTAAACCAGCAAGAAGCTTTGAAAAAGATTTGCATTCAAAAGAGCAGAGAAAGGATTTACAGCTATAGGTTTTCTAAAGCAAAGACTCTAAGAAAAGAATGTCAGGGGCCTAGAATCAGGAAGAACCCTGTCTTAACTTTAGTCGAGTTTCAGGGAACATTAGGCCAGTCTTGGTCAAAGAAGGTTCAAAATCTCTTTAGCCATGTGAAGTATTAACTAATCATTCCAACTCACAATTCCTTCCCACTTCTATTAATTCTTTGAATGAAATCACACACTGGCATGCCACATGCTAAGTCAGCCTACAAGCATTTCTGATTGAGATATACTGTTTAAAATATTTTCATTTGAATTCCTTTCAACAGGAATGGAGTCTCAATTTCACCATCATACCCACCACTATTTAATGTTTTATAGTCATCTGATTTTCTAATTTCAATCATCTGCTAGGTCCCTAAAGGCATTTGAAATTAAAACCGTGCAATTCAACTTCGGCTTTCATACATTTAGCATTGTTAGTTACTATATTGGACAGGGTTCTCCAGAGAAACAGAACCAATAGTATGTATATACATAGAGAAAGAGATTTATTTTAAGGAATTTGCTCACTCAGTTATGGGGGCTTGCAAGACCAAAATTTGTAGAGCTGACTGGCAGCCTGGAAATTCAGAGAGAAGTTGATGTTGTGGTCTTGAATCCAAAGGCAGTATAGAGGAGAATTTTTCTGTTTCTGGAGACCTGTCTTTTCTCTTAAAACCATCAACAGATTGGATAGAACCATCCCCATTGGATACTCTATTGGAGCATACTCTCTTTTACTTGGGGATCATTAGTAGAAGCAATTACCTAATAATAACCTCAACAATTACATATGCTATATGTAAAATTATATCTATATTCTTGGACATCTAAGAATGGGGCTTATTAAAATAATAGTTTTCAATACAATTATTTTAAAAGAGGACTCAGTAGTTCAAATTAAAATAAGATTTTAGTCAAGTTTCAAAAGCAAAGTGTGTAAAATATTACTAGCTTCCTCTTTATGTCATATTTTACTTTTTCTTGTCTGTATATTTTTTCTTTAAAATATTTTAAACATCCTGGTACTATATCTAATAGTGAAAATCCTGATAAATCCCAAAAGGATTCTCCCCAAACCAATGTTTTCCAGTTAGTACCTAGTTTTAGCAGAAGATTTGCACCAAGAATGAGCAGCTAAGCCAATACATATCTATATTATAAACCATACCAGAGTATACATGCTGTTCTATACTTTATTTTAGTATAAAATAAAGCTGATTAGTATCTTTCTTGTTAAAAGATGAATATCCATCTAAACTTTCTGATAGACACATAAGGCTTTTTATAGAATTAAATTGCATTTAAACAACTTTTTTATTATTGTACATTTTAGTCATTTACATATTCCTATGCAAACAGTACTGCAAATAACATCCTTATGCATATATCTGCAGGCAACATCCTTTTACATATGCATTTTACAGTTGTGCTAGTTATTTCATTATACACGCTTAGTATGGAAAAGAAAAAAATCATCACAAAATAGAAGTATTTGGAGGGGCCACTCTTTCCTATTTGAAGGTTTAAATTAACTTTGATATATTTACTGTCAAATGTTTTATTGTTTTTTACTTTGTTTCTGGTATTATAATTTTAAAAGTTACATAAAATTCCACTAACTCTTGTTTTCCAAATTAAGCAGTCTGTTAACATTTTCTGTTCATTTTATTCATAAATTCTTTTTTCAGAGTACCACCATAAAACCTCTTTACCTTCTGATTAAATAAATCTCCTTAGCTAATTCCTATATTATTACAGTCCAAGCAGTTTAATATAAACTTTTTTTGAAATCCTGTATACTTAAACAGGATTATACTTTTCCCCCCTGATCTTTCAGAAAGGAGAATTGAGGTGGGAGAAAAAAAGTTAGTTTGATCTTGATCATCTTGAGTTAGAATTTATAACTAATTTAAAGTGGTTTTACATGTATGTAACATTGTCAATATATTTATGATTTTAAGAAATAGAAAATCCAACAGTTACTAATTGCATATTCTAAAAAAAGAACTTCATTATGTTATAATTTTATACTTCATTAAAGCTTTTTTTGTGTGTATATCATACTCTTTCTCTTCATCAGAGTATCTGAAGCTCATTAACTATCTTGAAAAGACAAATTACTTTCTCTCTTTGACTACAAGTTTCTTTTCTTTTTATCTGTAAGCATTTTCTTTTCAAGATTACATTTAATCTTTTTTACCCTTTAAATGATTTACTTCTTAACTAACACGAACAACTTTATAATTAAATGTTTTGACAGGAAAAAAGCTTATCTGCTTTGCTGAAGAGCATGGATATAGATTGGCCCACTGTATAAAAAGACTTTATCACTAACAGTATGAAAATGGGAATGCAAGGGAGATTATGAATACCAAAATAATCTCTAAGCCTGATTAATAAAACTGCTTTTAAATTTAAAATGTTAATGGACCTGAGATTTTTATATTTATTTTATTATGGGTAAATCACATAGTTGAACTCTTTTCCACTGATAACTAGGAAGAATATTGTCATGCCTTAATCCTTTTAACATATGGAAAACAGTTCTGCCATATTGTCAGGAAATGATAACATCTTTCTGTTATCATTTTTTGTCCTATTGACTTTCAAGGCTGAATTTTGTCTGGATCTCAGTAGTAATATAAACAACTAAATATACCAGAGTCCACAGAGCAGTTCCAACACATGGGATGGTTGCCAAGTTAGAACAACCCAAGTTCCAACTGGATAACAAGCTCTTGGATATAGAATAGCCACTGATGAGTAAGCCAATCTCTTTTGTACTTGAAAATGGATAGAAGGGCACAGATATAAGTCATGGCAGTGGGAAACCATACATTGCATTTAACACCGTGGGGTTTTACTTTTAAAAAACTCACTTTTTTAAAAAGATTTTATTTATGTATTTATTTATTTGAGAGAGAAAGAAATAGAGATAGAGACAGAAATAGAGAGAGCGAGCAAGAGCAAGGAAGAGAGGGAGAAGCAGGCACTCCACTGAACAGGGAGCCAGTGTGGGGATGGATCCCAGAACTCAGGATCGTGACCTGAGTGGAAGGCAAATAGTTAAGTGACAGAGCCACCCAAACTTGCTTTTATCCTTTTTCATGTCAGTCTTTATTCTGTCAAGAATGCTAATTAATTTAGATTTTTCCAGGTGACATACAAATAATAAGTAGTTCAGATACCATCTCTGGAATATTCAAATTAAATTTTAAAAAGTGTCTTCTAAAAAATTATGTGCCTTCTTGGTAATACATTATATAATTTAAGATATTAGCTCATTATTTTATACACACACACACACAATGCTATCAAAGTACAGTAAAGAAGAGTTTATTATTTTTCTTTCAGATAACATACTCTTTATCAGTGCATATATTAAAACTATACTTATTCTGATCTAATCAAATAATATTTGGACTTTATATTTTAGTTCATTTTATAGAAATATAATAAAATTAATGCTAGGCAAGGTGTGATATATCAACAAATTCAGAAAACAAAATTTTGATAGCATTTCGTTCTATAATCTTCTGAGGATTTCTTAGTAATTGAGACGTTACATTCTATCTACCATCAATCTATATCTACCAATCTATCTATCTGTCATGAAGTCAATGCTTCAAAAATGAATTTTCTAAGAATCAATGAAAAAACTCAGAGATGGTTAAAACAAGCTTTTCCGTGATTTTGGATGTTAACTTTAAAGTAGGTGTTTGGGGATTAAAATAATAAAACAAGGGGAAATAAAACACACTTGAATGGGTCTTTAGTGGGGGATCACAAAGAAATCATGAAAAATAAATGTCTGAAATTTCCTAGCAACAACACCCTGATGACCTCAGAATAAGTTAAGCATGTGAAGCTGAAGCCGGCATTCTACAGTTACAAGTGATCTCCACTTTTTCTTTCTGTACTGGGTATTTCAGGTTTTGTAATTTGTAGCTTCTTTTCTGTAAGAGTGAATAACCCCTACATGACAAAATTTGCTGTTCAAACTTTACATCTTTATTTAAATGAAGTGAGCCTATTAAATGAAAACAGTTCATATTCCTTTGCATTATTTTCATTTACGTAAGCGATAATTTAAGGATTTGAGCATAATCAGTGGGGTTAGTGACAACTGTCAGAATAAGTAGTCAGGTATATCATTCAGGAAAGGGTTTTATGTTCCCTTCTGTCACACAGACAATGTTATTTAAGTCGTACTTGTATATGTGACAACAGTTTAACACTCCATGTGTAGCTATAGTAAGAATTATTAATTCAGTAAATGGAATAGGTTTTGTTGTTGGTGGAGGTATCCAAACTTAAAAAAAAAATTCCGGCCCCCAGGTGAACAGAATTTATTTAATCATGATCTTTATTTGAGAACATGATGGCAACTTAGTCTGTCAGTAGTTCTATGTTTGTTTTTATGGATGTATGAGTGCAGGTGGGTCTTTTGGTTATATTATGAGCAACCATGAAATCAACATAAACCTAAAAGTTAGAAATGTAATAATATCTACCTCTATCTACTCTTTTTTTTTTTTTTTTTAAAGAATATTTATTTATTTATTTGACAGAGAGAGAGAGAGATCACAAGTAGGCAGAGAGGCAGGCAGAGAGAGAGGAGGAAGCAGGCTCCCCACGGAGCAGAGAGCCCGATATGGGCCTCGATCCCAGGACCCTGAGATCATGACCTGAGCCGAAGGCAGAGGCTTTAACCCACTGAGCCACCCAGGCGCCCTCTATCTACTCTTTTTAGGTGCTTTTGATCCTTTCTTATTCAGTCTCCCTGCATATACCCGGAGATAACCCATATCTTGAATTTTGTTTTCCTTTTCTCCTTGCATTAAAAAGAAAATAGTGTTATTTTATATATATATATATATATGTGTGTGTGTGTGTGTGTATGTGTGTGTGTTTAGGTCTCTATACCTCTTGTTTCAATTTTGTGTATGTTCTTGAGTAGTCATGTATGTATGTAAGAAGAGTCATATTCCAGAACTTGATTATTCCATTCCCTAGCATAATTAGATTGGTACTAATTTATATACACATTAATGTATAAAGCTATGGTCCATTCATAGCTATGTGTAATATTACATTATATAAATGAATCACAATGTATTTTTGTTTCCTAATTTTTGGCTGTTATAAACAGTGATGGAATTAACTTCCTTTTTTTTCCTTTTAGTCTCAATTATTCAATGGCCCTTGGTAAACCAGCATATAGTTAGATTTTTAAAAATCCAAGGTGATCATCTCTTTCTCTGAGCAAGCATGTTTATTGTATTGTATATATGTATGTATGTATTGTTATGTGTGTATGTATGTATTCCCCCTTATTGCAGAAAATAAATGATTTCAACTTTGTTCAACTACAGATTTATTCCTGGTGGTCTTTGGCTAAAAGACGTGGAAATTACCACTAATTAAGTTAAAATAAGGTAGTTTACTCTCTCTAAACACCTTATTCTCTTCCTAAGCATTTACTAAATCACAATTTTTTCTTACGATCCAAAAGACCTTCTGATAGAATACAGCTTTCTAGTTTTTTGTTATGACCTGCAGCAATGTATTCTTGGTTTGGCCTTGATCATTTTGAAATATCTTTTTAATGTATTCATCCTTTTTAGTATAATTGTTCTTTCCTGGACTGTACCACTCTTGTGGATCCAAAATTTTCTTGGTTTCTGTAGTCTTCAAACTAGTTTATATCCAAATTCAAATGTCAATATATGACTATTTCTGAAACCATTTTTTTTAGTTAAAATTAACATATTCTAGATTTCATGAAGATAACATTTATATTTCAGAGCATGGAATTTCATGAAGGTTCAACCTTGAGGTCCAGGACAGGAGCACAATGTATCTTGTATGTTTTATAATCTATGTCTTCAGTTGAAGTTTGTGAAATTTCAGTTATCCATTTTAGAATATTTATCAGCTCGTGTTTAGGCAAGGTCAACTCATTTCCTCCCTTTCCCCATATGTAGTGCAAACTTTTGCCCAGGGTCTATATAATTCACTTCGTTATGTAAGTGATTATAGATTCTAAACGTTAACATAACAGACTAACGACAAAATCTTTGTATGTTTCACATGTTAATTTTAAATACACCATCTATTCTGTTTCCAGTATCAAATGCAGTACTAAATTATCTAGCAAAAATATTTAAAATGTGTTTAAGTAAATAAAACCATATACCATTATCTGACTGACAATAATAATAATAATAATATCAATTACTGAACATTTACACTGTGATTTTTTTCACACATGTGCTTTTATATGTGCTTTTATACAATCCTCTCAGGCTCCCTGTGGTCTCCATGTTAATATTCACTCTGTTAATGGGAAAACTTAGACTTCAATAAATAATATATTTAAAATCATCTGTGAATAAACAATTTTTTAAAACTAGTTAGACCATTAGATTTGTATAGTTTTTTTTAAACATTTATTTATTTATTTAATGAGAGAGAGAGAGAGAGAGACAGAGTGAGAGAGAGAGAGAGACGCGCACAAGCAGGGGGAGCAGAGGGCAGAGGGAGAGGGAGAAGCAGGCTTCCCGCTGAGCAGGGAGCCTGACGTGGGGCTCGATCCCAGGACTCTGGAATCATGACCTGAGCTGAAGGCAGCTGCTTACCCAATTGAACCATTTAGGTATCCCATGAATAACCAATTTTTTAAAGATTTAGTCTAAAATAATATCAAGATTTAATTCCAGACCTTGTTTGAATCTTCTTTTATGTTCTCCTTGCCTTAAGTATGATATCTGACTACTTCATTCCACAGACCACCAGTGTGCTCATGTGTGTGCATCTGTGTGTGCGTGTGTGCATGCGTCGGTGTGGGTGGGTCTGCGCGTGTGTGTGTGCATGGGTCTGTGTGGCAGAAAGACAGAGCTCTGATATTTTAGGCCCTTCCACTGCTACTTCTCTTTTTACTTGGCCATAAAGACATTGGGTATCCCACCTTCAGATTCCTCTGGGTAAATTTGGCTCTGGGTTCTGTGAACTCTCCACTGGACCATGTCAGGTTTCTCCCAAGGACTCCTCTCTGCTCTTTTCCTACTGCAGCACTGGGGTAGCATCCAGCTGTTGAGGGAGGTGTGGGCATTTGTTTTTGCATCAAGACCTAATGTATTTAATAGATCTACTTAAAGTAACCAGTTAACTTGTTTGCTAAAATTTCATGAAATTAGGACCTTGTAACAAACTATAAATACACTGCTTCTGTCATTGGAAATATTTTGTTGTGGAAAATAAAATGTCAGCTGAATTAAACAGCCTACATGATGATGTAGTTCCTTTATATTCTGGTACAAACTCCCCATCCCATTGTGGACTAGAGGATAAGTGCTAATGTTGCATTTTCTTTACCCTCTGCCCATATGTACTTATTATACAGGATCATCCTCTTTCCTTCCTGGGAAATGAAAATATAACCCAGAGATCTCTACTCACTAAGAATTCCTTCAGCCAATTTTTTTTTTCATTTTATCTCTAGGCTTTTCTTTCACCAGATTTTTGGGAGAATTTGTCACTAATAATTTTTATCTTCTGTTAGTCCTGTTGACATGTCTCTTATCTTGCCCATACCCCCTGCAACCCCAGCTTTGAGACCACAGTCAATACATTAACAAATAAGAGTATATAATGTGTGGCTGAGCTCAATTTCACATCCAGACCTGTGTGAAGGCAGGTTGTGATTGCAACCACACTGGGCTCTCCCACAAAACGTGAAGGGTAGAACTAAACTATTATGGGGATGTGTTATGAGCACTTTATATCTGACCTCTCATAATTAGATCGATCCAACATGTAATGTCAAGAATCGTAAAATAGTGCTTCTCATTGTCTGGTTTTATTTCTAATTTCCATTCTGCTGGGAATTGATGCTTTTAAAAAATACGACACAAATTAATTATATGACCTTTCTTTAAAAATATGAAGTAAAATTCAACATTTTATCATTAGATTCAACAGACATAAAATGACTCTGGCAAATTGCTTACAAGATTTTCTCAATGTTTGGCATCAGCTTCTGTGCTAACTCATGGATAGTCATAAGCAGCGTAGGAAGTGAATTGAGTCTGTGGACTATAATTTGAGTACTGCTGTGCCAAAGTATTTGCAGATATTAATATTATATGCAGAGCCCCACATTATCTCGTATTATGTAAAATATCCAAATGGTAAAGTTTGTGTCTAAGTCAGGTTAGCTCTTTCTTTTCCTTTTATTTAGATCACACTGCTACATTTTGGACCTTATTTAATATTTTATCTTCCCAATAACAGTGTTATCTTTACAAAGGTTATTTTAATAATTTTTTTAAAAGATTTTATTTATTCATTTGACAGAGAGAGAGAGAGATTACAAGTAGGCAGAGAGGCAGGCAGAGAGAGAGGAGAGAGGAGGAAGCAGGCTCCCCGCCGAGCAGAGAGCCCGATGTGGGCCTCGATCCCAGGACCCCAGGACCATGACCTGAGCCGAAGGCAGCGGCTTTAACCCACTGAGCCACCCAGGCGCCCTTAATAATTATTTTAAAAATATTGTTACTTCATGTGAGTTGTTACTGAACTATTATTAATTCCCTTGTATGTGAACTGAAGTTTAATTTCTGTATCTATTGCTGCTAACTATTGCTATCTTTTCAAATATCTATGTTAAATCCTTACTTTTCAAAAAAATAACTTCCTTTAAAAAAAATCTCTATTAAGCTATAAATACAATGTTATATATCTGGATTCCAGAGCACATTTTATGTTTTTTAATAGTTGATTTACCAAGATATATTCCAATTTAAAAAGTAGAGATCTGTGGCTGCTCTTAATATTCTGTAATAAAATTTCCTTTTCCATTAGTCAAAATCTTTTGGGAATTTGCATGATCTCCAATGTTAGCATAACTAGTTGGCACTAATGATTGCTAGTCATTTGATTCTGTGTGAAAGACCCTAGATTTAGGCACAGTACTATCAGAATTTTTAAAATGTAACTCATCTTTATTTAATAGTATTAATGAGTATTTAAAATCATGTTGCTCTTTTCTACTATTCTTTCCACACTACTATCAAGGGTTTTTTGGTTATTATTTTTTGCTTCGCTCTCTAGTTCTGCAGCTAAGGAGCATTACATTTCATTTCTGTCGCATTTCAAATAATGAGGATATATCAGTAGCAGTAAGGAAGTTATTCTAGATCTGATTAAATCCTTGCAGATCCCAGCTTTCTTTTATATTTGTAGCTACTATCTCTGCCCACTTAATTCTCCTACACCATCTAATTTCAAAATGTGATTGTCATTCTGAGATATCTTTTAGTTTCTCATTCCTAAAGTACTATAATGATTTCAATCATAAAATTGATATGCAAAAATGACCATCTCTTTGTAATCTATGAGGCATATGATTTAAGCAATAACTAATAGCAATAATTAAAATCTCTTTCTCTTAATGAGATATATTCTAAAAGACAAAAATCTGATTGATAAAATATTTTTTTGTTCATGTTTTTGTGGCATGTCCCAAGAACATGTCTTAAAATCTTACTGTTCAGTCATTCTAAAAATAGCTTTACCATTCAACAAATACAGGATGCTAGCTACTTCTTAATACAAGGAAAGTGAAAATCCTATTAAATTAGGTTTAAAACTAAAAAATAATATTAAAATTGAGAATTGGCTTATAAATTGGAATTATTTATAATTATTTGTCCCCTTAATCATTTATCACATTAAATCAACATGCACGTTAAATTTTTGGAATACCTCTTAATTCAGTCTGAGGGGATAATATGAGCATACAGTTAATTTTGGAGGTTACATAATAAAACACTAGGCATGTCTGTTTATTTGTTATTTTAAATCTAAGCTTTCCTAAAGCCTTTTATTTATCCATTCAGTACCCTATTGTATGGATCTGAGTTCAGCGCTCTGCCCCATGATACAGTAATGCAATATTGCAATAATGGAAGTAGGAAGGAGCCAGAAGTTTGTATTCTTCCTGCCAAGAATTAGAACCTGTCCACGGAAACTAGGTTTTCCCAAAAGTAAAAATAATGGCGCTTTAAACAATGAAAAAGTATCTCCCTCAGAGGTCTTGGGGTAAACAGTACATCAACGGACTGGCATCTGTGTCCTACTAAGTCCTCGGAAGTCTGCGTACCTTTCAATCTTTTGTTTATCATTTCAAGCATTTATCCCTCGTCTCCCTGATCCACGTGGGAGTAATTAATTTACTTATTATATCTTCTACTAGGGTGTAAACTCAGTAAGCGAAAAGAACGAACGTTTCCTTAGTGCTTAGTCCTTAGGGTCATTGACGGGCACACTGTGGGCAGTCAATTAAATATTTATGGAATAAACAAATGACTTCCATTTCTGTGTAGGTTTTCTTAGGTTGAAAATAAATCAGAAAAGGCTTTCTTCCACAGAATTTCTCATACTTAATTTGCTACTATCCAGGCCTTCAGAGTTCCGCTCTCTTTTACTCAATAGAAACTTAATCTACTTATATAATCGCTTTAGACTAGATAGCTATCAGATTAGCTGATGTTTATTACAGCACCTAATTGCATCCTAAACTCTCAGTAACTGTTAATTATCAATAATAGCAAAACATTCAACCAGAATTGGCCTCTAGCTCTTTGGAAATGTTATTCACGGAGACTGCAATTCAAGGTTGACATTCTGAAGGGGATACAAGTACAAGAGGATACTGCAATAATTATTTTTATCTTTTTATGTAATACCTGTGGTTTCTTCCAGTATTATTGCTGTCAGTGTGTTGGATAACATTTAGCCTCTTCAAGAATGCATTTCATTTTCTTTATGAATTGTGAACATGGATTTTAGGGAGTAATGTCATTATTTTGGGTATTATTTTTTAGAATTGAAGTTTTCGTATCTTCTCATTATGGTGAATTTCAGTCTATTCATATTTGTCCTGGAATTCATGGCCAAGCTATAGCAAATAAGATAAACAGAAAATGTAAGTACAAAGATTAAAAAAAAAAAAAAAACCTAAGATAGGAGAAACAGCCCTACTAATGTTGTTGATTTTAAGAATAATGTCTATAGTGATCCACTGTCTTTTTTTTTTTTGGAATGTTAGGAATTTCTTTATTCTCACTTATTTTTATTAAGCACCAGCCTAATTCTACAGAAAATTCAAATCACCCTTCAACAACCCATTCTTCCCACCCCCACCTAAATTCTTGATAAAGAGCTCTTCAGGTGAAGACACTTCACTTTGCTCTCTTCTCTCTTCTGTGTAAAACTTTATCAAATAAAGGCAAAAAACTGTGTACCTTGCTGTAAAATGTTGCCCAGGGTTGTCTGAGGTGTCTGCCCAGACTCCTTTCACTGTCCAGGTCCTGAAAGACTCTTGTTAATAAACGGTCTCTTCACAAAGCAAGTCCACCACTTGCTAGGTTTATCATTCTGAGGGCAAAAAAATTCTCGCAAAGTCTCAGTCCAGTCTTTTGTCTCCACTGCTGTAAGTAGGTCCTTATCACCTCATCTTCCTGTTTGTTTGCCAGTTTGGCATAAATTGCATTAAGTGGAAAACCAGGCTTCCAGGAATGGGAGGGAAAATTAGCGATTCCCAGCGTATACATTTCTTTTTCACCTTGGCTTTTGGAATTGTACTTTTGGAGTTTCTTTAGACACTCAGAAATGTAGAGTGATATATATCAGGGTTCTATCAGCTTCATTCTTAATCTCATAGTTTTTGAAGAAGACATTGCCCTTGAAGTAATAGATGGCTTCATCCACAATATCTGTATCTTTTGTCTCTCTAGGGGCAGGTCCTTTGAACTGACTTCTGATAGGCAACAGTGCCATGTTTCCAATGAGTTTGGTGTCAGGCTCCATGAGAGAAGGGTGGTAACCTGGTATCTTGGCGGTGCCCAGGTTTCAAGCTAGACGAGGAGGTTGGGGTTTGAGCGCGGCCGATCCACTGTCTTTGTATCAAGCTTACTATTAGAACAATTTTGACAATGTCATTAAGCTAGTATTGCCACAGAAAGTAAAAACCATGCTTAAGATGGATAGCTACCATAAAGGAGAATTTTCATAAGATGAAAACTGAATGGGGGCAAAAACTGGGCAAAATAAGTTAATTTTAAAAATGATTTCTTGTGTCCTTGTTTTGTATGTTCCTGTTTAGAGCCTAACTACATCTTTCACATTCAACATATATTAAAATCTCAAAAGAGAAAGCAAAATCTTCTCTGTGACTGGCTCAATATTTTTCCTAAATAAACACTACTTTGCCAAGTACTACACAGTGTAGGAGATATGCGGTAATGTGAATATGAGAGCATTCCTTTTTACTGCCATTGTGCATTAGCCCACTACAATTTAATGAGAACATTATTGTGAACAAGATTATTTCTTTGTTTGTGTTTTATATAATTCGCAATGGAGGCAATGCTTTATAATTTATCATAGATTATTTGAGCTTGTGGAAAGTTATATAAACCATACGTAAAATTTAAAATCATTATTTTTGCCGCTTTATCTTCTAAAGTGATTTTTTAAAAAATAAATTTTTAGTTAAGTTCATTACCAAGTTCTTCTGTAAGCCCAGGAAATTTTATTTAAGTGCTTGTGACATAGAAACAAGTATATTCTAACTGCTTTAAGTGATTTTGAAATTTAAAGCAAAGATGTTTTGCAAATAAGTCCCCTGTTGAGAAAAGTTGAACATAGTAGTTCCTTGAATCATTTCAAGGAACCCTTTGAGCTAGTCATTGAGATCTATNCATAGTAGTTCCTTGAATCATTTCAAGGTACATCACCAAAGAACATTTTAGTACTTATAAAAATTGTCACTATTTTGACAATAAGCCTAATGTGCTGTTTAATAAAGTTGGATTTTATTCAAGAGTGTAGAAAGTATTTCTTCATATCTGTTTTGATTAGAGCAGTATCACTAATACATTACAAAGATATATTTTGGTGTTTTTTAAATAACCTTCACTACCTTTACGTCCAGGGAAATGTTTCAAAACTTTGCCTTTTTTTCAAGCTCATTAGGCCAATCATGTCTAATCATGTCTCTCACAATCCTCACAGACCCCCTAGAACAAGCACACACACACCACCACCGCCGCCAATACCACTACCACCTCCACCAATAACATATACTTAGGGAATTTCCAACTGAGTTATCCAGGAGGCTACACGGCCAACTTCGTGCATGCTAACATACTGCAAACGATACCCATACACACTGATACAGACTGAATATTTGTCCTCCACACCATTTATATGTTCAAACCTAATGCTCTGTGTGGTGCTCTTAGGAGGTGGGACTTTCAGCAGGTGGTTAGGTCTTGAGGGAGGAGCCCTTGTTAATGGCATTAGTGCCCTTACAAAAAAGATGCTCAGAGAGCTCCCCCATCTCTTTTGCCTTGCGAGGATACAGTTGGAAGACAGCTTTCTTGAATCAAGAAAAAGCCTCACCATAGACAGAATCTGCCAGCACCTTGAGCTTGGACTTCCCAGCCCCCAGAACTTTGAGAAATAAATTTCTGTTGGTTAAGCCACCCATTTATGTTAATTTGTTATAGCAGCCTGAACAGAGGAAGGCACACACTTTTTTTTTTTCTTCATTTTCCCCCTAAGGAATATACAATGGAAGTTAATACTATGACTTGCAGCCCATATCTCATTTTCTCACATTTTTAAAAGAAATTTTGGCATCATTTATTTGATCTCTCCCTTGAATCTTTACCTTCAGTTTCTCTAATGGCTTTTTCTCCTTAGGCATAAAATGACAGTCTCTCACATTTTAAAATAGTTCTCCCTTAATTCTGAATTTCTAAATTCATCTTAAGCCATTTTTCTACCTTTTTCCTTCATTTCACTGCCTTCAAAAATACTCTCTTCTCTATGCTGGATAATGTATTTGGTATTTTCCTTTATTTTGGTCCATATGTGAGCTATCTGTTTAGTTCACCATGGACCAAAGTCATCGCTCTGATTTATTTTAGTTTTTTAATTTTATTTATTTATTTTTTAAGATTTTATTTATTTATTTGAGAGAGAAAGAGCAAGAGAGAAAGAGCGCATGGGGGAGGAGGGTCAGAAGGAGAAGCAGGCTCCCCACTGAGCAGGACTCTGGGGATTATGACCTGAGCCAGGGGCAGTAGCTTAACAAACTGAGCCACCCAGGTGCCCCTCAATGTATTTTAATGTGCAACCCGAGTCTTTACGTTCCAAGCTTGATCACAGCTCATAGATTGAACCATCCAGAAACAATGTGGAATTATATGACAATGACTGTGTGTATGTGCACACATATGTGTGTATGTGTGTCTGCAGGGGTGCCAGCCATAGCTTAGTTTGCTATTTCTCATGATCTCTGAGTCCAAAACATTTCTTTATAAATTAAAGTAATACTTTATATGATGTCAGTTATTGAAAGTGAGGTTGTCTATGTCACATTCATTCTATTTATTCATTGATGATCTATTAAATGACCAGATATCACTTCATGTACTTTGCACACTCCAGTGATTAATAAGAACAAAATAAAACAAAAAAATCCTACACTTAGAGAGCAAATACTTCAATAACCTACTATAATCTATAATAAAAAGTAGACTACAAAGTGTTTTAGGAGGTTACAAATGCTAAGATGGAGAAAGTAGATAAAATAGACCAGGATAAAAGTGATCAATAGTGTTGGTTGTTCCATAAGCCTTGAGAAAACGTCTGTAGGAAGTTCAGGGGATTTCATGTCAGTATCCAGGAAGGACCATTCCAGGCAAACGAATCCCAGGACAAAGGCCCTGAGGCCTGATCAGAACAATTTTGCCTGAAGAACAGAAAGATTATTAGTCTGGATCAAGGAGAATAAGGAATAGTCATAGAAGTTGAGGCCAAAGAGACTTGAGAGCTTCTAAGGGTCTAACTAGGAATTGTCATCTCCCAGGGCTCAACAGTCATTTTAAAAATAAAGATGTGTTATCATGCTAGGTTCCCTAAGAAAGCTTCTAACTTCAGAAAACAAAGCAGTCTCAGTTCATGATCAGATTCATGCCTTTTGTATTTATATACATTTCTAGACAACACTTTTGGACCCTAAACTTAAGCCTTCTTATAGTTAAAGTGAGAATAGTGAGTAACAATGCCTATAGTGTCTCAAACACTGCAGGCCACATGGTTCACACACATTGAGGATATACGTGGTTGCTTTTTGAGGCAACCATGATCTCTGGATACAGTACCCTGGTCCCATGTGCTGGTACTTTGGTGATACCCATTGGCTCTTGGACCTGGGGCTGCACAAGGTGGGCAGAAACTCCAGGTTCCCTCTACTCTTCTCCCAGTGGAGAGTACACAGAAAGAACTGATATCCAAACAGAAACTCACAAAATATCACATGTATTTATGTTAACAGAAAAGCACCAATATTCTAGGACACATCTGGTCTGTAGTAAAATATAAATTAAAGAACATGACCATGTGGTGTGGTCAGCTAACTTGACTGTAACCCAGGCACTGGTGAAAAATAGTTAAAATGGCACACTCCACACACATCTCACATATTTCTCTTGTTTAAATAGTGGCTTTGCAATGGTGGGCCTATTGCATGGAGAACAACAACAAAAAAAATCAGTCCTGGATAAAACAATGTCATGCAATTTATGAGAAAGTATGACAGAATTTGAGCTAACACATAAATTTGGCTCTTTAAATATTGGGCTTTCCTCTGTAGCTTCTGTAGGTAGAGTTCAGAAATACTAAACATTATTTGGACATCTGGGTGGCTCAGTCAGTTAAGTATCTACCTTTGGCTCAGGTCCTAATCAAAGAGTCCTGAGAATGACTCCCACATCAAGCTCCTTGTTCAGCTGGGAGCCTACTTTTCCCTCTACCTGCCACTCCCCTTGCTTGTGCTCACTCTGGTAAATAAATAAATAAAACCCTTGAAAGAAAGAAAGAAAGAAAAAAGAAAGAAAAAGAAAGAAAGAAAGAAAGAAAGAAAGAAAGAAAGAAAGAAAGGAATATTAAGCATTCTTTACCAGAACATAAAGGGTAGAAATGGTGGCAGAAATTTATTTTCTCATGGGATTCAATGGAAAATTGGGATAAGGAGCATATATATTTATTCAGAAACTTATTATTCTTCCTGATGAAAGTATTGTGTTTACATACTGGAGATCTGACTGGATGAAAGTAAGTAAATTAGAAAATATTGGCAAAATTCTGATAAAGAATGTGTTTTATGGGGTTATTTATAATAGAAGACTGCCAGTTAAAAGAAGTATAGAAGAAGTAGCCATATTGGAATTTTCCATTTCTGAAGTGAGAAGAACGGCCTACTCCTGGTAAAGGACAGTTGTCTCTTGGATTGGATGGATTGCTTTCATCCTAATAAAGTTAACCTGGAGGAATCATCAATGAATCAGGCCCAAGTATGGTCCAGGAGGTTTCCATAGCTGTGTCCTTATTGGGCCAGTGGAGACAGTGGCTCCTACCTTGATATCCATTTGAGACCTTTTTACAGGGTTGCCAAACCTCAGCAGGGCTGGAATTAGCTTGCTCTGGTTTGTACCATTTTCACTTCACTTGAGGCAAATCTTGTGCTGCCCCGATCCAGCAACTTTAGACTTCTTGTTGGATGGAATGATTGTGATTTCTGGTCATAAGAGTACTTTACTGCCATGGGTCATGTGCTGAGTATCTTCCAAGGCCCAGTAGTTGCTCAATAATCACCTCTCAAATGTTGTGTTCTTTCAACTGACTCTGGGAGCTTGCACAAGTCAAATGGGTGCCTCTGTCCCACAGCAGTGTTTTTGTGTCATAGATTCTAATCAACAAACTAGGAGGTAACTGAGGTCTGTAATGCAAATGGCAAATGTAGATTAGCCCCACTCGAAAGAGTGAAGAGACCTTAGAGACTGGTTAGGTTGGGTCCATGAGAAGGTTATCACCTTCTTGTTAAATTTTGTTAAATTTAGTAAGATCTTGTTACATCTTGTTAAATTTAGTAAGAAAGGATCTCATCTTGTGGGGCACATAATTACAGAAGCCCTCCTTCAGTGTGCATGGACAGTGGTCACATTGCCTAAGGAAGAATAGGAAGGAGGGCATGAAAAAGGGTGAACATCTGAAAACTTCTCCTTCAGTGGATACTATTTGGGCTCTAGAAGGTTTAAATCACTAGTGAGGACTTACCTGTTACTAAAAACATGTTAAAAATTTAAGTCAATTTTAATCTAAGAAATGATGCCCACTACCTGCAACATCCAGTTAATCCTAAAATCCTTTTAATTTGTTTTGTAAAGGATCTAGGAGAAGTTTAGGTAGTCTTTAGTCTACCAGAAGAGAGGGTTTTTCTCTCCTGAGATATCATGGGCTACCTAAGTGCATTTTGGCAAAATTGTCATTTACCTTTTGAAACTTTATGTCCCTTTACTGTGAAGGCTGGAAGAAATGAAATCTTTTTTATAAACGTCTTTATTTTACAGATAAAGTGGGAAATCTTCAACATATTGTATCAAAACTGAAACACGAGAGAAATTTAGATCATTTAGTCTTGATTGATGACATGTAGTGAACCGTGTGTCGGGGAGCAGGCTTCAGTAAATACTGGGGACACAGACACCCATGCATGTTGTTGTCTTTCTTGGGTGAAGGCGAAGAGGTATTGACTCTTCCAGTCTAGAGGCGCACTGAAAAGTGCAGTGCAAAGATAAACTACAGTGAAGCAAGGGGCTTCAGGCGTAGTTGATGACAGAATAGTATTTTGGTTAGGCATCCACAGGCAGTGAAGGAAAACAATTCTGTTGATTGCCCTGAGGTCTTGAACAAATCAATATTATTGTCTATTTGGTTTTCTGACTGGCAGGACAGAAATGTTCCAGAGACTAAGGCAGAAGATATGAGAACACTTTTGAATATAAGCCTCCAAATATAGATTTATTCTTTCTTTGTTTTTGGCTTCAAAGAATACTGAGGAAGTTTGGATAGTGGTTTACAGGCTCTATCCATCCATCTATCCATACAGGCTTTGCTCCAATTATTTTTCCAAAGTCAGTGGAATTTTTAGCCTATAGAATGCTAGGTACAGTATGAAGATTTTTATCTGATGTATGATCCAAATATAAGAGATCAGGCACAATTTGAATATGAATGGTCAAATTACCTGGAATTTTAAGAATTAAGTAACTTTTGCATGCATTTAATATTATAATTCCATTTGCAAACTAAATCTGTCCCTATTAAACTTACAGTGGTAGTATCACAGAGGAAGAATGAATGGTTTTCAGTCCAGGGTCTAAGGCTTACAGTTAAGACCTAGAAGACAGGGAATACCTTCAGGTTATTTTAAATACCTACCAAATGTGTGATATGTTTCCTTTGGGGAAGAGGTTGAACAAAGAAAGATGGAAGAGTTTAATGTAGAAAGAGTATCATCTGTATCTACCAGATATTGATTAGTATGGCCATCTATATTGTAATTAATTCACCTTAAGTGTTTTAGCATAAAGCAGGATATGAGGTGATTTTCCTTCTTCAGAGTGCTCTTATTCATAGTGACTGATGCATTTTTTTCTTTCAAAATAAAAGGTATTATAAAAGACAATGGCTTTTTGTTTTCAAAACTACACTTTTTAAGAAAGGAAGGAAGGAAGGAAGGAGAAAGAAAGAAAGAAAGAAAGAAAGGAGAAGAAAGAAAGAAAGAAAGAAAGAAAGAAAGAAAGAAAGAAAGAAAGAAAGAAAGAGGAAAGAAGGAAGAAAGAGAAAAAAGAAAAAAAGAAAGGAAGGAAGGAAAGAAGGAAGGAAGGAAGGAAGGAAGGAAGAAAGAAAGAAAGAAAGAAAGAAAGAAAGAAAGAAAGAAAGAAAGAAAGAAAGAAAGGAAGAAAAAAGAAAGAAAGAGAAAGAAAGGGAGGGAGGGAAAGAGGGAAGAAGGAAGGGAAGAGGGAGGAAGGACAGGAGGGAGGGAGGAAGGAAAGGGGGGTAGTTTAGATTAAGAAAGAGACTAGAACTATAAAAATGAGATACAATCATTTTTTTTTTAAAGATTTTATTTATTTGACAGAGAGAGATTACAAGTAGGCAGAGAGGCAGGCAGAGAGAGAGGAGGAAGCAGGCTCCCTGCCGAGCAGGGAGCCCGATGTGGGCCTCGATCCCAGGACCCTGAGATCATGACCTGAGCCGAAGGCAGAGGCTTAACCCACTGAGCCACCCAGGAGCCCAGAGATACAATCATTTAAGCTTAAGTCAGGATTCTGAACCAAAACAAGCAAATGAACTGACACCTATAGAAGATGTTGTAGGGGCATTTGTAGACTAGATTTAAAATTATATTAGGGAATTTATGTTAGCTTTGTTATGGATAATGATATTTTTATAACTATGATAATGTAGGAGACTTATTTTTTTTAAAACATGCTGAATTATTCAGGGAAGAATGTCAGGGTATTCACACATTAAAATGGTTTTATGTAAACAATATTTCAGAATGTGGATAAATCTTAGATCTACATGGGGACATCATTCTTTTTTTTTTTCTTTGCTTTTCAGGTATTAAGTTGTATGTTTCATTATTTTATCCCATATTTTATTATTTTGTGTATTTATTTGAGCAAAAGAGCTTTTTTATTTTTTTTATTTTTTATTTTTTTAAAGATTTTTATTTGTTTATTTCACAGAGGGAGAGAGATCACAGGAGGCAGAGAGGCAGGCAGAGAAAGGGGGGGAAGCAGGCTCCCCGCTGAGCAGGAGCTTTTTTAAAAGAATTTATCCCAGGACCCCGAGATCATGACCTGAGCCGAAAGCAGAGGCTTTAACCCACTGAGCCACCCAGGCGCCCAAAAGAGCTTTTTTAAAAGAATTTATTTATTCATTTGACCTAGAGATGGGGAAAGAGAGCACAAGTAGGGGGAAGACCAGTCAGAGGGAGAGGGAGAAGGAGGCTCCCCACTGAGCAGGGATCCCGATGCAGGGCTTGATCCCAGGACCCTGGGATCATGACCTGAGCTGAAGGCAGCCTCTTAACCGACTGAGCCACCCAGGTGCCCTCAAAAGAGCTTTTGTTTGTTGTTTTATAACTTAGTTGCTTTGCCTCACACCTCACATATATTTCTGCAACACCTTTTTAATTTACTATAATTTTTAAAGTATTCTCTGTTACATACCTGAAAGTTAGGTTTTGCTAGTGAAATACAAACTGAAACATTTTTTGAAGTAAAAGTTTAATCATTTAAAAGGAGAGATAATTTGGGGTCATTCACTTTTTTTTTTTTTTTAAGATTTTACTTATTTATTTGACAGAGAGAGATCACAAGTAGGCAGAGAGGCAGGCAGAGGAAGAAGGAGAAGCAGGCTCCCTAACGAGCAGGGAGCCCTATGCGGGATTCAATCCCAGGATTCTGGGATCGTGACCTGAGCGGAAGGCAGACGCTTAACCGACTGAGCCACCCAGGCGCCCCAAGGGTCATTGACTCTTGACTTTGGCTCAAGTAATGATCTCAGGTCATGAGACTGAGGACAGTCTGCTCTGCGCTGGGTGTAGAGTCTGCTTCAGACTCTCTCTCCCTCTCCCTCTGCCTCTCCCCAGTGCTCCTCCTGCTCCTCCTCTTAAAAAAGGAGAGATAATTTTCATTTCATATATCCCTTGTCTGTTTTACATTAATGTTGCTGTTTAGCAAACTACTCTGAAACTCAGTGACTTAAAATAGTCCTTTGGTGATGTTTGGGTTATCTGGGTTGTGTTTTTTGTGCGTCTGCCATCGGCTGTGGGAGACTCAGTTCTGCTGATCCTGATCGTGTTCTCTTGCTGTTTGTAGGTCCGATTGTTGTTGGTGGGTCAACACAGTCTTTCATCTTTACCAAGGTAGCCTGGACTTGTTCACACTATAGCAGCAGGATTCCCAAGCAAGTCCTCCTGTGCTCTAAGTCCGCACTTCCTATTACTCTGTTTTCACCACATTCTATTGGCCAAATTAAATCACAAGAATTATCTAGATTCAAGAGGATAGGGAAATAGATGCTTATCTCTGATACAGGTGGGGCATTGTCTTACAAAGGGCATTTATGCCGAAAGGTTGCAAAGGACACAGATGCAAGGGGAGGTGAAGTATTGGGGCCATTAAAAAAAAAAAATTACTACTGTTGTAAAATTGTCATAAAAGTTTATGTTTTCTGATTTATAAAATCTATCAAATTAAAAATAACAGGATATTACAGATAAGGAAATGAGCTAATTCATTCCAGCTCCCACATGCTACAAAAATTTGCAATTTTTATATGTTGTGCCTTTTCAGCATTATCAGGATGTAGATATTTATAGTATGTTCGAATTTTCACCTTTGTTTTGTTCTTAATTTACTTTTTAAATGTAGTTAGTTTTATCACTAAACTTTTACTATTTGTGGAATCTTCTCCTAATTCCAAACAATACTGTTGTCTATATTCATAAAGAAATAAAAAATATGAATGGCACACTTGATATAAATGTCATTCTGCAGGGTACCTGGGTGGGTCAGTCATTAAGTGTCTGCCTTTGTCTCAGGTCCTGAGCCCAGAGTCCTGGAATGGAGCCCTGCATCGGGCTCCCTGCTCTGCGGGAAGCCTGCTTCTCCCTCTGCCCTGCCCCCTGTTTGTGTTCCCTCTCCCGCCATGTCTCTCTGTCAAATAAATAAATAAAATCTTTAAAAAAATGTCATTCTCCAATTAGTTTGCCTTGTTTCTTTCTGGTGTTTTTCCTAATTTTAATTATCTGAGCTTGGGTTCCACACATCCTCTTTCCCTGCTAGAAATATTTTCTATTAGAGAAAAGTGTTCTTATCTTTATTTTGACTTTTCTATGACAAACTTATTTTTTGTCTGCTTTTGTCTCTATTCTTGTTTCCATCAATTTGATCACCTTTGCATACTCTCAGGAATTCCTACATATTTCTTGTCATCTAGGGACATGGTTTAGGTTTCTTTATTTATATGTAAGTATGGGTATAAAATGAATGGATTTTATACAGGAAAGGAGATACTTGGGTGTGCTCCCACCAATACTGGGACCCAAGTTTTAGAATCTTTGTAATCATCCCTCCCTTTCGTTGAGCATAATCAAAGAAGGCAATCTTTAAAACCAGGTGCAATAAAATATGTGTACCCCTTAATAACTACTTTGGTTCTCTTAAAATTCTGCCCCGATATTTTAAATTAAAAGAGGAAATGTACACATAAATTTGCATTTCTGGATAGAAATCCAGCAATCTGTTGATAGCATGCAGAGTGGGTCAGCATTGTGGGAAGCTCACACGAGAAAACTTGGTTTCTCTGTGTTTCTTCTCTCTGATTAAGAAGGAACAATACCACTAACAAAATCTGCAGCTTTAAAAATCAGCCTTTGTCCTAGATTCCTTTCCAATTGTCTCTGGGTTTTGTCCCCGGTTTAGGATTCTTCTTGAGAAATGCCTGACAGCCTAGCAGCTCTTTAAACACATGTTAAATGAGTAAGTGAATGAATTTAAAAAAAAATAAATAAAGGTGTGGCTCTGCACTGCCCCTTGCCAGCAAAGCTGTCCTCTGTCAGTAAAAAGCTCTTTTTTTTTTTTTTTTTTTTTTTAATCAGTAAAAGGTTGACCCAGTGGGGAGCTTTTTGTTTGATTAATTCTTATTCACTCTTGAGCCTCAGGGCTCAGCACCTTTCTACTGCCTCTGAACCACACAGGGTCGAAGGAGATTTCTTCCAGTGCTCCCTTTCCCCTCCACACTCCCACTTCCACCCTCTCTACCTACACCTTCTCAAAGATCTCCTTTAATTACTTCCCATGGCAACAGACTGCTTCTCTAGGTAGATTGATTGTTAGTGATTTTCCAGTGCTTTTCTCTCAATTTATTTTTTCCCTATATCTTAAAGAAATGTATAAGACACGCTTGCATGTAGAAAATAATATCCAGTTCTGTGGCAGGTTTATAGGATTTCATTTATTTTGTCAAATACACACACATGGGTTTGCTTAATTAGGCAGTCCATTATGTAGCATAGTATTTAAAAACCACAAATGAGTAGAATGTGCACCTGTTCACAGTATAACAACCTTGGTATCTTATTTGATAAGCAGTGTTCCATGTCTCCAAGTTGCATGCCCTCACGGTATTTGTTTTGCTTCTACTATCGAAGAAAAATAATTCTGAATTCATTCTTTTACTCATCACTTTTTGGCATTTTTATTCCAAAGGAGCCATTTTTTTCTCTTTCTGTATTGAAGTCCCTTAGTTATAGGCTACAAATATGTAATGTGCACCAAGCAAATAACTAAGTCACTATCAATGGAGTAATTTTTTATAATAATTTTGGATAATGTTTTGCCCACTTCATCTCTCCCTTTATGACCTTTTATTCAAAGATTAATTACAAATATTAAAATTAATAATTTATAAAAGTGTCTATATTTATAATGTGCTTATTTTGGACCTTTAGATTGTAAATGTTCTCACAAAGCATTTATTACAAATCATATATTTACAAAGCATTTATTACAAAGCATATATTACAAATCATATAATCTGTATGTTAATATTAAAATATGATTAGATTTTTTTTAGTTTTATAGTCCATGTTATACTTGGAATTTTTTATTAGACGATACCCACAAGAATAACTAAGGATAAGCTTGGCGAATAATTTTGTAAATATCATATTATATTGGAAATACATTGTATTTATGTATTAAAAATATATATTATAAATAGATATATATTTACCATAAGTAAATTTTTACAGGAAACCCTGTTATTTTTGTTTGTTTATTTTTAAGATTTTATGTATTTATTTATTTATCTTTTATTGTGTTATGTTAGTCACCATACAGTACATCACTAGTTTTTGATGTAATGTTCCCAGATTCATTATTTGCCTATAACACCCAGTGCTCCAAGCAATCCGTGCCCTCCTTCATACCCATCACCAGGCTCACCCATCCCCCCTCCTCCTCCCCTCTAAAAACCTCAGTTTGTTTCCCAGAGTCCATAGTCTCTCATGGTTTGTTTCCCACTCCAATTCTTCACCCTTCATTTTTCCCTTCCTTCTCCTAATGCCCTCCATGCTATCACTTATGTTCCACAAACAAATGAGACCATGTGATAATTGACTTTCTCTGTTTGACTTATTTCACTTAACATAATCTCCTCCAGTCTCATCTAAATTGATGCAAAAGTTGGGTATTCATCCTTTCTGATGGCTGAGTAATATCAGGAAACCCCATTATATCAAAGAATGTAGAAGTAGCTGATTTCTGACTGAGCAGGGCTGGACAGAGAAACAGAGGTCTTCTTTACTTGGCTTCCTTTTTTCCACGGCTCCATGTACTACAGCTTGAAAACCACTTCTCTAAATGTGTCTTTACTATTATAACTTTAGATTGATAATGTTGTAAGAGAAATGAGTGTTAAAGACTCTCAGTCCTCTTAAGGTATCAAGGAAATTGTCACTTCGCTGGTTCATGGCAGATTTAGGGCTGGTCACCAGATGCAGTGACTCATTTACTCTGCTTCTCACTTTGCTGTAACAAGTACTATCTGACCCCAAAGAAACGGAGATCTATCAATTGCCTGACAAAGAATTCAAAGTAATTATCTTAAGCATGATGAAATGCAACAGAATACAGATGCATAACTCAATGAAATCGGGAAATTTGTTTATTTTTACATTACGGTCCAAATTCATTTGAAATTGGGCCTTAAAGAACAGAGTCAAAATACACTTTACAGGAACATAGAAAAATAAGTATTCAAGTTGAATAGCATAAAATAAAGACATTATTTTTTTTTTCATTTTTCAAGCTTTTCAATTAGAATATTTTAGTCATCTTCCTTCCCAGTAAATTAACTAATATTTATAAGGTTGCAAACACAAACTAGTTATTTATAGATTTCCCTTACTGGAAATTTTTGAGAGGGCTATTCTTAATCCAATAGAAAGAATCCCATACCAGTATTCCTTTTACTACCATATGGTACTTAGAAAACAAAATATATTGTTTATAATAAAATACAAACAGATTCTTACTTTGTATTATCCCTCTTCTGTTGTAGCATTATCTAAGTAATTAAATCAAAAGTTTTGATTTTTTTTACTTTTTGTCTCTTGTTAGCATGTTGACTGAGATTTTTTTTCTCTTTATAACAAATTTTGGTGCACAGCAGTTTTCTGCAGCAATGGAAAAACCAACAGATAAATGAATAATGAGATTGTATTGAGTTATGTATTTTTTATTCTCCTCTAGTTTGATATGATTGCATTTTACTATGGCAATGAGGTTTTAACTAATTTTTTCCTATTTTTTCAATTTACTTGGATAATAGAGGCTATAAGAGTACCATTCACCTTTAATGTAAATAAAACTGATTCAAATGAAACAAGATATGCTTATAAAAATTACTGAGAGTTTTAGTTTAATATTGTGCACAATTCAATAAGAACCTTTGTTTTAAATCTTCAAATAATGTCTTTTGTTAAATCTTCATTGCTCTTTTGTAATCATTCCATTAGATTATTGCAATGGCCAATATAATTATTTTAGGTAATATTAGTCAAATTTTGCAAGAGTGAATTCATATTTCCCTATAAAACAGTAAGACTTCCTTAAAGATACTGCTAAACCAAGAAGTGCCAATGAATCTAATATTGGCTACAAAAAATTAATAGAATATTCTTTTGCAAAAAATGTTCAAATTATGACTATATTTATAAAACTCAAAAAATAAAATGAGTTAATACTAGTATAAAATTGTAGTTAATATGCTTCTCCAAAAATAATATTGTAAAGGGGATTATGACATACATAGGATAATGTTTTTGAAATGTTTTTATGATGTAAATTTTATTATAGGAAAAATATAAGTAACCACTTGTCACATATTTGAAATTTTGTTAAATCACTTTCTGAGTTTTTTTATATAAATGTTTAATTTTAATAAAACAGAAATATTTTCATCAGTTACATACATTATGAAAAGCAGCTTTAAAAGCAATATTATCAATACCTTCAGCACATTCTGAAATCAACTAATATGAACAACACAAGTTATGCATACTCACTAAACTGGCAACCACTTGTCACCAAAACAGTTAACTTCTATTTAAAATGTTTTTTGTTGACATTTTATTCATTTAAATATGGCAGTGGCAATGATGAAGCTGGTTCTATGCTACAGCAATTCCTATCCCATAAGGTAAATAAGTTTATTTTACAAATTTTCAGATGAGGAAAGAAAGTGGTTCAATATTTTTCTGTGATTTCATTACTGATTAATGAGTAACCAATATTTACTTGTTTGTTATTTATTTTTTTATTCAAATATAGTTGACACACAATTTATATTAGTTTCAGGTGTACAACATAGTGATTTCACAAGTTAAATATGCTGTGTTCACAAGTGTAGCTACCATCTGTCCCCATAAATCGCTATTATTATAATTTAGACTATATTCCTTATGCTGTGCCTTTTATTTTTCAGGACTTACTCATTTCATAACTGGAGGCCTGTGTCTCCCACTCTGTAAGTAAACAATATTTAAACTAATGTTATACAAGATGTAAGTATTTCCTTTAATGGAAAAGTATTCATTATGGTTACTCCAAACACCAAGGTAAATTTAAGAGTAAGTAATTTAAACCTTTCATGTCCTCTCTTCTTTCACTTTTACTTTTAATCTTCTGCTAATATGTTGACATTTACAAATGTTTCATAATAGTCATAAACAATTTCTTAAGGAAGTGTTATATCTCTCTAATCAAGTAATGAATAAGTAAATAATTAGAATTTGCAATGAAATGATTGGTTTAAAAATAAATACATTTAGGGGCACCTGAATGGCTCAGTTGGTTAGGCATCCAACTCTTGATTTCAGCTCAGGTCATGATCTCAGGGTTATGAGATCAAGCCCTGTGTCAGGTTCTGTGCTGGGCATGGGGCCTGCTTAAGATTCTCTCCCTTTCCCTCTGCACCTTCCCCTCTCTAAAAGTAAATCAGTAAAAAATAAAAATAAATGCATTTATAAATGGTAAAACATTTCTCATGATTCTAAAAGAGAATGAAGTCCTCTGGAATGATAAATGCTAGTTAACAAAATAATTATTCTATAATTTTCTCCATGTTAGTATTTATTCACTGTGTGTGTGTGAATGTATGTAAGCACATACAAAGACATACACCAATGCAGTTGTTGGGCCAGTATTATTTTGTTCCAAATACTGATGACTTGTATATTTTTTGTAGTGCCAACTTTCTATAATGATGGTATTTTTAATTATTCTATTTAGACCTCAGTTCAGGCAATGGACCCTGAAGTGATCCATGACTTATCTCTAGTCCTTCTGGACCACAGTCTGTGTGTCCTTGAGGCAAGTCTTCCAAATTCAGTCCCATATTAGATTCCGAAACAGCCCTGTCACTGGTTCCAACCCAGCTTAACCGTTTTTGGAGGTAATCCCAACAGCTCGAGGAACTGAGAGGAGAAAGTATTTACCTGCTGAAAACTGTCTATAAAAACTGGAAGAGGTGTTTGCTCCTTCAAATGCACAAACACTAACACAAGGCTAAAAGGATTTCCAAGAATCAGGTAAATATGACACCACTGAAAGAAGCTAATAAAGCTCCAATATCTGACCCCAAAGAAACGGAGATCTATCAATTGCCTGACAAAGAATTCAAAGTAATTATCTTAAGCATGATGAAATGCAACAGAATACAGATGCATAACTCAATGAAATTGGGAAAACAATGCATGGACAAAATAAGAACTTTGATTAATAAATAAAACCCATAAAAAAGAACCAAATACAAATTCTGGACAGGAAGCATAAATTATAGAACTGAAAAATTGAAGAGAAAATTTCCACTGCATATGCAATAATGTTGAAAAAAGAATTGGCATACTCTAACACAATTTATTTGCAATTGGCTAGTTGGAGGAGGGGAGAATAACAAAGAGTGAGGAAAGCCTCCATGAATTATGGGATACCATCAAGCAAATAAACATTTGAGTCACAAGAGTTCCAAAGGAGAAAGGAGACAGAAAGGGGCAGAAAGTCTGTTTGAACAAATAATAGCTGAAAACTCCTAAGTTCAGGAGGGATGTGGACATCCAGATTTATAAAGCTCAAATTATCTCAAGCAAAACCAATTCAAAAAGGATTAACACAAAATACATTATAATCGAATTGTTAAAAGTCAAAGACAAAAAGAGTTTTGAGAACAGAAAGAGAAAACAACAACAACAAAAACAAAAGCAAAAAAAAAAGCAAACCACCTCATACGCAAGGGAACCCCCGTAAGATTATCAGTGGATTTCTCAGCAGAAAACCTGCATTCCAGGAGAAGGTGCAATGTTATATTTGGAGTGCTGAGAGGAAAAAACGTGCCAGCCAAGAATATTACCCAACAAAACAGTCTTTCAGAAATGAAAGTGGTACAAAGGCATTTCTAGAAAAACAAAATGTAAGAGAGTTTATCACCACTAGCCCTGCCTTACAAGAAATGTTTTAAGGGTGTTCTTAAGTTCTTTAAGGGTGTTCTTTTCATGTGACATGAAAATATATGAAAAGAAATCTGGGTGAGGTATTTGTTTATTTTTACATTATGGTCCAAATTCATTTGAAAATTCCTACACTGAAATTGCTATTTGCAATTTAGATTTTGCAGGCACTTAAGTACTTAGTACCTGATAGTATTATCATTGTTATTATAATTAATGCTATTATTGCTTTTTTATTAGGCATTAACTTTCAACTTTTAAAATTAGTTTATACTGTTAATCCTACAAAAAAACTACAGAAGCAAAAATGTCTCCTTTGCCTCAAGAGGACAAGTTGCATCTTTAAGAAAATCAAGACTTTCCTGAATGAAATTTACCAAAATTCAGCTGTGCTCCTGAAATGAACTCTCCTCACGAACTTGAACATTTTGGCCAAGAAGAAAAAGTTAAATGAGTTATGCGGATCTCTCATTTATGAAATACCAAGTAATTATGGGGACTCATAAACTCTAGATGCCATATCCAACATAGAGTAGCCTTCTTCGCACCACTGATTATTTTCATGTGGGAATGTATGCCCCATATTGTAAGATGAAGAATTTGAAAATTTTTATATAAAATCCCTAAAGTAGGCAGTTACCAAAATGATCAAAAAACAATCGTTTATGGCACCTGGGTGGCTCAGTTGGTTAAGCAACTGCCTTAGGCTCAGGTCATGATCCCCGAGTCCCGGGATTGAGTCCCGCCCCAGCTCCATGGAGAGTCTGCTTCTCCCTCTGACCCTCTCCCCTCTCATGCTCTCTCTCCCCCTCTCTCTCTCAAATAAAAACAAGAAAACAACTGTTTAAATCCTCTCACTGTTGCCTAAATTGCAGGGCTTCTCTGGATAACTAGATTGGTAACATTATTCACCTCAAGAGCAGTAATTTGATTTTAAACATCATTGTCATGACAGAAAATTTTTCATAATGCTGATTAAATTTAGACCAATCTTATTTAAATCACATACATCCAATTGGAAATTTGGACATGGATTAGGACACTTGAGTAATGTTGAAAAATGTTTTAAGATTGTTTTTTCTTTATGCTTATTTGTCTTTACTATCCATAATTGTTTTACAGATGATTTTTTAAATTATCTAATCCATGATCCTAACATGTCACATTAAAATATATTTATCATCTTTTCCAAAATACATGTGTATATATATCCATTTATTTTATTATTTTAGATTTTACTCTCCAACTTATATTTAATGTTAATGGGGTGTTTGTTTCCTCTCAAGAAAGCACATACGTAGACTTTGTTCAATACGTATCTCGTGATTTTAAATAGATGCATTTGAGAGCAAAGAAAAAAATCTCAATTTCTAGATTATTAAAAGTTCTTAGATTTAGATGTTTGTCTTATTCTTAAGTGTTGAAAATATAGCTGAAGCACTTTGGATATCACTACTTAAAGCACAAATAAAATCAATCACATATAGAACTGAGTAAACAAAATATGACGTATTTGGGGGCAGTTATTTATATATATAATATTCAGATTTCACAAATACCTTTTAAAAAGTATAGCAGCATGACATAGCCTATGACTTATGAGGTGGGACAAAATACTTTTTTTGTAGCAATTTCCCTATCTCTTTATCTGTAGAAAATATCTCAGTGACACATTTAACAGAGAAGGCAGTTTAATGGGTGAATTCTACAACTCCTAAGCAGTTTTTTTTTTTTTATTCTCCACATTATAGAGGCATGACTTATGTGAAGGCCATTGTAATTTCTATTGTTAGAGTAGTAATTTGTTTCGGTGCAGAATGACTAGCAACTCTTATGCAGTCTGTGAGCTATGGCAGCAATAATAGGGAAACATTCACATGGTCCATTTACAAGATGAGGTTGCATAAAGTCCATCTGATTACATATAAGTGGTTATTAGAATAGGTCCTCAAACAAGAGTCATAGGAGGGCTATAAATTCTCAGCCATCTATTTTCAAGTCATTTTATGAGAATTGTAGTTTCATGCATATTGGACACTTCATTGTCATTGGCTTCGGAGCAAGAATAAATGGCACATTCACAGGCCAGATACAGATTTCTTGGTTCAAGTGTCATTGCAACTCTCACTATTAACAAAGAAATATTAAAAAGGGAAAAATATCTACTCATAACCATCACTCTGACTCTGCAAAATAGGAATGTTAATTCACTACATGTATCTGAAGCTATTATGAAGTTCTAAACACAGACATGTTTTGTAAGAAAAGCATTCTGTAATTTATCAGCATGAGGCCCCAAAGTACTGGACGTCCTTGGGCTGCTGCATAAGAAAATTGCAAACATGCACATACAAAGCCAATCAGAGTATTCATGTAGAGAGATAAATTTAAAAGAAAGTTGCTTTTGCCATGCCAAGATACAAAGGCCTAGGTTTCTTAGAGGGTGTTTGTTCATTCATTCATTCTGTTTCAAGACCTCTCACCCCCATGGTGATCCAAAGCCAAAGTGAACTCACACAGAATTAAGTCGTGGACCAGTGAGAATTCCTGTGGTTTGAGAGAGGGTTTCCAGGTGGCCTGTGGAAGGCACTACTGACAATTATCTGTGAACAGAAGCTGAAGAATCAACTGGAAAATTTCAAAATTCAGTTGTAAAAAATATTCTTACGGTTCTATATGTTTTAATTTCATTTGGGTATTAACTTTAATCAAAAGTGTCCATTAAATCTATAAAATTAGGTAATTATGGTTTAAAAATGCATGAACATATATGAAGGTGAAGTTCAACAGCAAAAAGGCGATATAAGAGAATTGTTGGCCACTTTTTTTATAAAGCCATCTTTTCATTACTCATAAATATATTGAAAATCTTTTTTAAAGATTTTATTCATTTATTTGTCACAGAGAGCGAGAAAGGCAGAGAGAGCACAAGCAGAGGGAGAGGCAGGGAGAGGCAGAAGCAGGCTCTCTGCTAAGCAAGGAACCTGACGCAGAACTCGATCCCAGGACCCTGGGATCATGATCTGAGCTGAAGGCAGTTGCTCAACTGACTGAGCCACACAGACACCCTGAAAATCTTAATATTTGATGTCTATTAAAGGAGACAGCCTTATATTTGATATATTTATAGTCTGAATAATTAACAGCAAAAATTCATTTTAGTTGCTCTATTGGACAACTAAAACTTCACATCTTTAAGATAGAACGGAAGAAGAAAGTTAATTTTTAAAATAGCTTATAAATAGACTTGCAGAGCAGGCAGAAAAGATAGAGTGAAGGCATTCAGTACAGACAGTAAAATTATTTTTAGGAGGTTCAGTGATACTTCAAAGACCAAATGAAGTTTGATGAGAAGATACCAAGAAGTTGAAGTAAATTAAAGAGCCTGCTTCCTCCTATCTCTCTCTGCCTGAAGTAAATTAAAATCCTACAAGCCACTATCTTAGAGAAAAATAAAAAACAAATATTCTGCTGTTTTTGCTACTGCTGGGGAAAAAATAAGAAATTTCAGTTAAAAATGAGCTAAACTCAAAAACACTTTTTACCTATAGTAGTTTATATAAATCTATATTTGTATGAAATCTATTCAATAAAGGGTATATGTATACAGTAATCTTCATATGTCCAACATGATATACCAATTGTTACTGTGACTAATAAATTAATCAAAACAATGTCTAATACATTAATAAAACAACTCTGAAAATACATTTTGTATGAAGAACATAATGTAAGATTAGCTTATCTAGTTTTCTCCCTTGAAATTAATTCTATAATGGAGAAACTAAATAAAGCATAAATCAAAGAAGGGCTTGTTTTCAAAAATTCTGACTTAAAATGGGAGGTATTTGTTAAATTTACCTCTCATTTTTAATATATTTAAAAATAATCAATATTTTGTTTTATCAGTATATTAATCAACATAGCAGATTCTTTAAAATATCAACATGAATTTGAAAATAGGTCATTTATGTACCTATAGAAAACTTAGCATAGACTAGGGTGCAAGACAATATTATCTCTTTATCTTAATTGATTTCAAATTTCTAATAGGGGTGCAAAATGTTTGTTTCTTCTAGCATTCACTGTTGACGAAGGATTGATGAGGAAGGACTTGGTAGACAATATTTTTTCCCATTGTTATCATGTTTTTTTATTCAACTTACCAATAGAGTAGTTTAGTAAAAAGTATTAGCCTATATAAATTTATTGTTAAAATATATATATGTATATATATTTATATGACTTAAACCTAAGTTACACTTTAACATATGAGAACTTGAAAGTTGTCACTCGTAATTTTATGAAAAAAAACTGGAAAAGTCAAAGTCGATTAATTTTCTTGGACCTATCAGATAAATTAGGTCACACAAAAGCCCCCACTTCCAAATCTGGAGATGTAATAAGACCAAAAATCACAGCTGGGGTCACTTTACTTGGAGAATAACACATATTATAAAGCTATAAAAATGGAGATAGTTTTGGTTTTGGTTAAAGACTAGACATATATGTCTATTTATAGATTGAGGGAAGAGAATAGAGAACAGAAATAGCCATGCCCATATAGCGATCTTTGAGAAAGGTATTCAATGAAAAAGGATGAAAAGGATGAAAAGGACTTTTCAACAATAGTGCTAGAAAAACTAGAAATTTTTCTATATACAAACATACAAACAAATCTAGATGCAGACCTTTCAGAAAAATGAACAAAAAGTGGATCATAGACCTAGATGTAAGATGCAAAACTCTAAAATTTCTGGAAGAAAATACAGGAGAAAACCATGTGGATCATAGGTTGGGTATAAGTTTTAGATGCAACAACAAAAGCAAAATACAGAGAAGAAGAAATGGTTGTTAATCTTTATTAAAATTAAAAACTTTGGCTCCATGAAAGAAACTGTTCAGAGAATTAGAAGACAAGCTACCAATGGGGAGAAAATACTTGCAAAATACACATTGGATAAAATACCAAATTATGGAAAGAACTCTAAAACTCAACACTGAAAAAAGAAAAAAAAACAAGCAACACAATTAAAAGCTGAGCAAGTGATACAGACACTTCACCATAGGAGATAAACAGATGGAAAATAATCATGGGAAAAACAACATCATTTATCATTAGAAAATTGTGAATTAAAGCATTGATGAGATAGCACTACGCAAAGATTAGAAATGTCAAAAATCCAAAAACTGACAACACAATATGCTGGTGAAGATGTGGGATACTGGAAACTCTAACTCATTGCCCTTGGGAATGCAAGATGGCACAGCCACTTTGGGAGACATTGTAGAGGTCTCTTAAAAAGCTTAATCTAGGGGCGCCTGGGTGGCTCAGTGGGTTAAAGCCTCTGCCTTCAGCTCAAGTCATGATCCCAGAGTCCTGGGATAGAGGCCCGCATCGGGCTCCCTGCTCAGTGGGGAGCCTGCTTCCTCCTATCTCTCTCTACCTGCCTCTGCCTACTTGTAATCTCTGTCAAATAAATAAATAAAAATTCTTTTTAAAAAAAATGCTTAATCTAATGATACTAGAAGATCCAGCATTCATGTTCCACACACAAAACCTGCACGTGCATGTCTATCGCAGCTTCATTCGTGATCATCCAAAACTGGAAGCATCAAACTGTGTTATTTCAGTAAGTGAATGGATAAGCAAACTATTACATCCATATAAAATAACACTATTTAGCAATAAAAAAGGGGACAATCAAATAACAAAAAGACATGGACGAGCCTAAAATGAGTATTAAAACATGAAGCAACCGTAGAAAAGACAACCTGTGATTCCAATTATATAACATTCTGCAAAAAGGCTAAATTTAAAAGACAATGTAAATGTCAGTGATATAAAATAAATAAGAGACCATGCTGTTATAAAGAAATGATCAAATAAAAACAGTTAACAGAGGAGAAGATAGATATTTCTTGTGAAGAATAATTCCAAATAATGTAGATACTCTTGCCCTGATTGAAGGGTTGCAAGGACTTGTAGCCCTTTAGTGTATGCTGTGCATTGTGATTCCAAAAAGTATTGTATAGAAACAGGAAAAACTTACTTTATAATGGGGAAAACTGACAAACACTAACTCAGCCTTGCAGTCAAGGTCAACATCAATAGGATGGATGAAAATGGCACTTTACCTCTCTGGTCTTTCTCCCCCAAACCATAACCCAACTCTAATCTGAGAAAAACAATAGATAAATTCCAATGAAAGGATGTACTTACAAAATACCACTCCTCATAACTCCCAAGGTCATCAAAAACACAGAAAGTCTAAGAAATATTCACAGCCAAGAAGAACCTAAAGAAACACAGTAACTAAGTGTAATGTTTTGTCCTAAGTATGATCCTGTAAGAGGAAAAAGGACATTAGTTATAAATTAAGACAATTGAGATAAACTTTGGCTTTTAATAAGGTATCAATATTTGTTCAGCATTTGTGACAAAACGTTCTACTCTAACAAATGATGCTAATAACAGAAGAAAACTAGGGACAAGATACAGGAACTGCCTACTACCCTTTGAGGTATTTTTAAAAATAAGTTGAAAACTTAAAAAGAAATTCGAAAACAAAGCTTATTAAAAAATGCATCCAGGGGTGCCTGGGTGGCTCAGTCAGTTAAGCATCTCCCTTCAGCTCAGGTCATGGTCCCAGGACCCTGGGATCAATGACTGCATCAGGCTCCCTTCTCAGCAGGGACAGCAGAGAGTCTGCTTCTCCCTCTCCTTCTGCCCCTCTCCCCTGTTCATGTTCTCTCTCTCTCTCTCTCTATCTGGCAAATAAATAACATAACATAACATAACATAACATAACATCACATCACATCACAACACAACACAACATAACATAACATAACATTACAACCCTAAATCCAATATCTTCGTGAAATGCTTTTCACAGACTTGGTCAAGTGTCCACATATCTAATAATACAGGTAGGCTTATATAGGTGCGAATAAATTATTGATAAAACCAAAGATTGATTGATTGATTGATTTTTTTTTTAAGATCTTGTTTATTTATTTGACAGAGAGAGATACAGTGAAAGAGGGAACACAAGCAGGGGGAGCAGGAGAGGGAGAAGCAGGCTCCCCGCTGAGCAGGGAGCCAGATGTGGGCCTTGATCCCAGGACCCTGGGATCATGACCTGAGCCAAAGGCAGTTTCTTAACCAACTGAGCCACGCAGGCTCCCCCCAAAGATTTATTTAAAGGAATGTAGCAATTTTTTAGTTTTCAGCACAGTATCTATAACAAAATGTTGGCTTATTTTTTATTGTCCTCATCCTCTGGTACATGTGTGTGCTCACAAACATTCTTCTATTTAGGATCACAAAGCTACAGACATTTCTAAACTTATAAAGGTCTAAAATAAAAAGAAATGTACACGGCACTTGAGATGTCAACAGAAACCTCATATACTATGTTAGTAAATGTCAGATGCTGTTGAAATTCTTTTGCCAAGATATATAAATGAATAAACTTCAATAAGGACTAGGCAAAGAGTTGCCTTTGGGTTGAACTTCGTGTGTTTATATATTGGGTTGTTTTCTTTGCTTACACATTTTTTGCCCAAAGCCAAAAACGACAGTCCTTTTGTAGAAACTTGCTGTTCCTTCTTCAGTAGAAAATCCCTGCCTGATACTTCTAAAGCCGCCTTATTCCTCTTCACTCCTTGTTAGAGGATGGGGTGGAAAATGGAAAGGAAAATGGAAAGGAAACGAATCTTGTTACTATTTAGAAATGGACAGTACGTTTTCATGCTGAGAGTAACTAGTGCTACTGTAGCTTTTGTCATCAGGTGATGGATATAAATTTATTGCTGGGATTGAATGAGGAGAGTGATGTTTTTTCTTAAAATGTACATTATACAATATGTTTTCTTAAAAATGAAACAACCCATAAAACTTTCTGGATAAATTCCAACACCCAGTGTTCTGATTTCCACTAGCTCTTTGATAAAACCCAAGTTGATTAGTGTCCCTAGTAGAGCTAACTGTAGCAGTGAAAGATTTTGGTTATTGTAATAGGAAAAACAACAACAATAACTACATTGTATCAGTCTTTTTTTTTTCAAGAAAAATTTAATGAAATTTATTTTATTTTATATCTTTATTATGTACATGTAAATATCAAATAGTGATAATGTCATTTGTAACAAAGATGGAAAGTGTATCTTTGGCATATCTTGACTTTCTGGCCTACTTCTAAAGTATTTACATTGAATTTGCTCTTTCCGTTTCGACTTTATCTTATAATCCAAAATTTTACTCAATCTTTTCTTTTCAATGTATACCAAATATCTAGTCTTCATTTCATAACACTCCTTACATAATCACTTCTGTGATGTACAGAAATGTTAATAATCTCTTAAGTCAACACAAAAAATTATTTTCTAATTCTTTTTTTTTGAAGATTTTATTTATTCATTTGACAGAGAGAGATTACAAGTAGGCAGAGAGGCAGGCAGAGAGAGGAGGAAGCAGGCTCCCTGCTGAGCAGAGAGCCCGATGTGGGCCTCGATCCCAGGACCCTGGGATCATGACCTGAGCCGAAGGCAGCGGCTTTAACCCACTGAGCCACCCAGGCACCCTTATTTTCTAATTCTGAAGATAAATGAGAAAAGGAGCAACTAGATTTGAATACAATTTAATATATATATCTATGTATGAAACATGTAGTATATCACATAAATAGCTATATGTGATGAGTTAATGTTTCTGTAAACTAGATTTATATGAGAGTGAAATGGGATATATGAAATAACTGAGAAGTTTACCTTGAGTTACACTGTCTGCTGGTTCAAGTCAAAAGAAACAAGTCAATTAAAAATTAAGTTTTCACCTACAAAGTGCAAAGGGAAATTTTCCCTTTATCTCACGTTTATTTACTTATTTGTTTGTTTGTTTGTTTCAGGATGGACTTCTTAGTCTGTCTGAGAAAGTTCTAGTTTGATGCCTGATGTTCTGACAAAATAATTGATAGTATCCCCTTTCGCTCAGGAATGTCTCCTTTTAGAAGGTGTATTATATGGTATTACAATAGAAGGGATCCCATCCATCAACAGTACCATCTCTTTTTCTATCCTCTTGAAGGTGAAGACTAACCACTTTAATAAGACTGGGTATGAAAAATAAGAAATAGGGTTTTCCCTCTACAGTAATCTGCGTTACTATTCACATTTAAAACTTTGGTGCAGGGGCATCAGGCTGACTCAGTAGGGGGCGCATACAACTCTTGATCCCAGAGTTTTGAGTTCTAGCCTCACATTAAGGGTAGAGTTTACTTAAAAAATAAAAATTAGAAAAATAAGATTTGGGTGCAAATTCTGATGCCCCAGGATAGTAGTATTAAAAATCACCCTCTAATTATAAATAGTGAAGATTTTCTTTCACTAAGGATACATCTCAGTCTGAAAACTAAAACACCACTTGTTTACTCTCAAGAAAAAAAATAACAGATAGAATTTATTTCAAAGAAGAAAACAAAATAGATGTAAAGTTTTGTTATGAAAAGTAAGTTTTTGCGAATTTCAAAGAATATTCATGGTTATTAAGTATGTGAAAGTGTAAACTAGGTGTAGGTCACCTTGAAGACAAGCAAAAGCACATACGTATTTTAAACTATTTTATATATTTTTTTATTTTGAAATAATTTTCCTTAAAGTCCACTTTTTGAAGTAGTTTTTTTAAAATTCATTTTGAAATAATTTCTGATTTATAGATGAAATACTGTACAAAGTTTTCTGTACTCTTCACCCAGCTTCCTATGATGTTAACATCTTATATAGCTAAAGTACATTTATTAAACAATGAACATTATAAAGATTTACCCACATTTTCACACTGCACTGCATTTATTTCTTATGCTGTCATAGTCTTCTTCGATCTGTGACAGTTCTTCATCCTTTTCTTGTTTTTGTGACCTCGAGGTTTTGAAAAGTAGCGTTCAATATTTTGTAGATTGCCCCTTAATTTCATTTTAAGTAATGTTTTATCATGAGTAGATTGGGGTTATGGGTTTGAGGAAGAACAAGACAGGTGACCTCATAGCATCGTATCAGGGAACTTGCTATCCACGTATTAACCTTGGTGATATTAACCTTGAATGTTTGATTAAGTATCTGCCATAACAAAGTTACTTTTTTCCATGCCATTCTCAGTTTGTTGGAAGCGAGTCATTAGGTCCAGTTCACACTTAAGGGAAGGGAATTAACCTCTACCTTCTGAAGGGAGGGTTAGCCTATAATTTGTAAGCCTGTGATAAAACGACCACAGTAATTAGAATTATTTTTGTTGGAATACTTTAGGCTATGCAAGTATTCTTGCATACATAGGCTATGCAAGTATTCTGTTTCTTAAATCTTTATCTACTATTTCAATAAATCATTGGATCTTGGCTATAGCAAATATATTATTGCGCTGTTCTGATGATGAGTTTTTCTTTCATTACATTTTTTATTTGGAATTCTTCAGAAAGAAAATGTTTCCCTTATCTAATATTTATTTAATAATTTGTTTATATCAGGATAAACTTAAAGATATTTCTTTTATTCATTTTTGTCATAACTCATATGGTCCTTGTTTAATTTTGTTGCTCTAATTTTTCTAGCTTTAGCTCCTGGAAGTTCTTTCAGGTTAGCGCTTGGTGTGTGTGTCTTTTTTAAAAATCTTCCTTATTTTATGGCTCATGATGTATGTGGCCCTCCTCCTAGAATCAAACATTAATTCAAATAGTCCTTGATACTTTTACTTAGAATCCAAGATCTGTGCAAAGATCGCTTATTTCTCTCGTGGTGTCACTGCTTAGAGCCTGTCTCAGCAGACAGAACTAGAAAATGTATTTATGTTTTCATATCTGTGTATGTACACATATTTATAATTAGTTCTGTACCTATCTCTCTTTCTCGCTCTCTCTCTCACACACACACACATACATGCTCATACCATTATCTTCTATTCTGATCCAACAACAAAGGTTTCATTTATACCTTCAATTTTGATATCACCTGGAATTTTGCTCTTTCATATTTTGCAAACTTGCCACTTTGTAAGTAAAATCTTCTATAGTTCTATGGTTTTTGCTTACATACTCTCCTAAAATGATGTTTTTTTTTTCCACCAGATTTCTAGACATTTACCCCTTTGTTTTTCAGGAGAATAATTCTGTCATCCTCCCTTTCTCTGTGTTTTTTTTTTCTTTTCAGAAAATAGTTCATAATTCAGCATGTTTCAGTGAGCTTTATTTAATATAAATTCTATCGACTTACACTTAATCTCCCAATTATTCTACCCAACTTCAGTCCTGCACCCCAATCTCTACCCCATGATGAATAAGTAAATATCTAAATAGACCCTGCTCCTCTTCAATGTTTTTCTGATTTTTTTTTTCAGATAAAATCCAAATCTCTTAACATAATGCAAAGCTCACCATGATATAGCCCACACGCTTCTTAAGATTCACATCTGCCTGCCCAGTTCAGGATTGATTCAAATACATTCCTCCCAAATACCAAGTTATTTCTTCTCTCCCCTCTTGTCCCTCCCATTTAGATGATTGAATTACAGACCATTTTAAAAAATGCACAAAACTGTAATGTAAGGTGAATGATCTATCAAAATATTTTTCATGTAGTCACCACACAATCAAGAAAAAGATCATTGCTAGCATTCTAGAACCAGTGCCCAATCTTTTATATTTCCCTTGTTCACTGATCCCTCCTTTTCTTTATTCCAACTTTTTGACTACTAGCACTAGGGCTCATTTTAAATTTGCCTAAATTAAATTCTAACATTTGAATTTTGCGTGTGACTACCCTATGTTTTTCAACCATTTTGTTGCATGAAGTTAAAGCATGTTTATTTATTATATTTCTTTAAAAGAATATAAAATAAATTATTTATCTATCATATTGTTGATGGACATTTGGATTTTCTCAGAAAAACTGATGATTTCTTCAGAAATGCATAATCAAAGATATATATACACCTGAGTTTGGAATTGTTGTGTCATTTATAAAATTTCATTACTTGGTCGATAATGACACAATGTTTTTCAAATTTGTTGTAACAATTTAGAATTCTACCGAAGACATATAGAGTTTCTTATTGAACCACATTTTCTTCATACTTATAACACTTAGTTATAGTTACTGTCAGATTTTAGATATGTAGTCATTAATATTTCATGGTGGTTTTATTTTGCATGTATCTGGTTACCTTTAGGTACTACATTTTAAGGTGTTCATTAACCATTTGAATGCCTAATTAGGAAATGCCTAATTATATCTTTTGATTCATTAAAGATCTTTATACATTGTGATGTCAGCCTTTCACTGGTTATGCATGCTGTGAATATCTGTTCCACTTGTTATTTTACATTTATTAGTATTTTATTTAATGAAATAGTTAAAAATAATTCAGAAAAGAGACTAATCTGATTAGTATTGATATCTGATAAGCTAATGCCATGCTGATTAGGAAACCACAATCTTAATGGTTCCTTCAGTGTTCATTTAAAATTTGAATTTGGGAAACTAGTTAAAAATGAAATAATTCACTAATGAAATAAATATTTAGCTTAGACCATTAAAACAGTTTTTTTCTTTTAGTAAATTTAGGTAAATACTTCCATTTTATGTAAGAATGGCAGCTTTGTGTTTTGGATTGTGAGGAAGATTTAGATTTCCTAATTGAAATCTCTAGGTTACAAAAGCATATTTGTGACTTGTTCCCTGTTACTTAAACTGGAAAAATATATTGGAAAGTGATAGTATGTGAATAAAAAATTTAGTATTGAAAATGATATTATAAACAGCACTTTTAATTTTGTGTGTGTGCATGAAGAAAATAATACAATGGGAAGACTATATATGATATGTTGTGTTTTTCTTGTGTTAACTGCCAAATTAATATCCTACTAGATTATGTAGAATTTGGGTTCATTATTTAACATGTTATGTTTTACATATATAAGCTGAACAGCTAAAGTTACCTGAACATAGCATTGATTTTCTTTAAATTAAACATTTGTTGAAAAAATTAAAGTTTATCTCACAGAATGAGTTTGCCCATTTAGTTCGTATTACCACAAAATTGTCATAACTATGATTACTTTTTCTTACTTTTATATGTTCTCACTAAATACAGTAACCTGTATTAATTGAAATGTGCTTTTTAAGAGGACATGCACTTACTTGGCACCTTTTCCATGGAACTAAATTAAATCCAATGACATGGTCTCCCACTTCCCTGGAGTGGTAATTTCCCTTAATAGGGACACTTGCTAATAATGAGGTGAAGCTCAAATGTGACTTAAGGGTCCACAAGGAACTCAAAGGTTGTGGATTCTTTTTTTACTTCCAGGACTTCTGTTGCCAATTACCTACTAACTGCAGAATTTCAGCACTCTGTAGGAGACATTTAAAACTACTTCTTAAACTGAACTTAGTTCAGAATTTTTGGTTACACCTGTTAGGATCTGTAAGAAAGTGCCACTTCTGTCTTCCTTCCCATTTATCACTTCAACAGCTCTCCTACCCGTGTGACATAGACTAGTGATGTGGGAGCTAGTTCCTACTTCCAGAAACAACATAAAACATCCTGTTCTATGGCAAAGGTTGCATTTTCTATTCTCTCTTATACTATCTGTTCATCATTTTTAAATCTTTTTGATCATCTAATTGCCTATTGAGACTATCACTCATTACTATGTTGCTTTAGAAGAGTTGGGGAATTTTTTTTCACTCCTATTTTAATGAATCATTATTGACTTATTCAACATAGGAAAGAAAATTCCTTTTTTCTTGGGAAAACTATTTTTACTCTAATATCATCTATATTCAAATGCATGATACGTGATAAAGAAATCTCTGGAGAAAATGATGCTCTAGTTTATCTGTATGGGCACTTTTGTTTATAGGTGTGAAAGAAATGTTAATTCATATTCGTTTGTCAATAATAAAATTAATACCTATTAAAATGTGTATCAGGAAATAATCTAACAGGAATTTCTGGAAGGTTTTATAATATAAATGGCAACATGTATTTTATAGGCATCAACTGAAAGGTGCATTTGCAGTATAATTCTGCAAATTATTGATTGAAAAATAAAATAAGCTTGATACATCTTGATATAAATTATAAAAGAAACATATATATATATATATAAGGTATAGAAAAAACAGAGAATAGTGGCATAGAGAATCTGAAAGACTAAATAATTTCCACTGTGACTCCTTAAGTGACTAGAGCCCCAAATATTCCTCCTCAGCTATGCTGCTGAATGCAAGCTGCCTAACCACTAGTAGTTAAACCACAACCACAATTTGCTTTCTCTACAACTTGCTGCATGATTTGTTAACTAAATTCCCCAGGATTTTCTTAAGAGTTTAATTTTTCAGAAAAAAAAATTGAGCCCTGATTAACCTTCCCAAATGTGTTTTATAATATTCTTAGTCCCCCAGTTCCCTCAGGACATTCGTCTTAACCCATCTTCTATCTATTCTCATGATGCATTGTTTTTATGAATGCTTTAAGTGCCCAAGCTACCAGTTAGGGGTTGTTTCCTTCCTCACACAGAGGAAACTTCAGCACAGTGGCTAAGAGCTAAAGGTTCATATGCAAAGGCGAGACTCCAGTATTAAATATTTGTTTCATTTTGGCTGAGTTATTTTATCTCACTGAGATTTCCTTTCCTCTCCTGCAAAAATCAGATCACATTTTATTGACTGATTAACAAAAATATGTACTGCGTTCCTATTCTTTACCAGTAAGTCTATTAGATGTTGGGTATGTAATATTCATTCAAGCAGAGGTAAACCTTGACCACATGGGTGGTAAACAACAATGAGAACATGAGAGTTTTCCATGTGAATCTTACACAAAAAATTCAGATGTGTGAACAAAAAGCCATGTTTCTTTATCGACCTGAAATCATATTGAAACTGACTTTGAGGTCCTACCTTATAATGAGGGCAGGGAATTGAATCCAATGTATTACTGGGACCGTCCTCCTTTCTCTAGGGCTTCACAATAATATAGTTCAACCGTGGTGATAAAAAGGGAGGTTAATTGCCCTCTCTTTATCCCATCATGGATATCTTTGATGTGCTCCCTATCCATGCTCAGTAATACCTCGAGGTTAGGATATGCTGCTGCTCATGTGCAACCTCACATTCACCAAACTTTTCTAGAACATTTCAAACCAAACCATGAGATCATCTATCTGGAGTTGAAACCACTGCCTCAGGTCTCTGCAAGGTAGTGGTGTATGGGTATTATTATCATGGGAACACCATTCTCTATCAGACCTAGAATAAATCACCACTGATTCTCCTATTCAATCTTTTCTCTCCTCAGAGGCACTCATCTGTCTCTGTTCTCTATTCGCAAAATTCTTAAGGAACTTAGGTTTCCAGAGAACAAAATAAGCGATCCTATTTTCTGTAAGGGTCTTTTTATTTTTTTTCTGTACAAGTCATACCTTAGCATCATTCACAATAAGAAGAAGCATGTCTGAATGAGAAAGGACCACAAATGCCTGTCTGGTCTGCTTCAAAATAGAGAAAAAAATCATAGAGACCAAGCAATTAACATCTAACATAATACAGTTATCAAGTATTAATAATACCTTAATATGTAGTTAATATTTAATAATACTTTAAGCAATAAAGAATCTCTTTATAATAGAGTAACATGATGTTTTGGGAAGAAGAGCTGTGTATTGTATGGGGTTGTCACAGAAATAATCTCTGAAGAGATGATAGTTATAGAAAAAGGTGAAGTATTTTTTTTAATTTTTTAATTTTTTAATGCTATGTGAAGGATGAGGAGAGAACAACTCAAAGCCCTGGAACCTCCATGGTGAAATTCTCTAAGCTGAGAAAGAACTGAAAATGACCAGTGTATGAGTGTATATTGAGCAAAAGGAAAGAATGGTCGAAAAGGCCACTGTGAAGATAAATAGGGCTCAGGTCAGATAAGATCCTCTAGAATATGTAGAAATAATTTTGATTCTAAGTGCTGAGAGAAGATAATGATATGTTTAAGTAGACAAATCGTATTATTTTATTTTAATTTTAAAACAGATCACTTTGGCAGCCACAGAGGTGTTTGAAACAGAATAAGAGAGAAAGCTGGAAGATGTGTTAGGAAGTTCCTGCAGGTGTCCAGTCCAGAAATGTGTGTGCTGGGGAGAAAAGAGGGATCATATTTGCAGTGCACCTTTCGGTCACACAGTCACCACGTAAAAAACAATCAATATAGGGCGCCCCCTCCTGGTCGGGCTGGGCTTTTATGTGAGGCGACAGCGATGGCCCTCACACCCAAAAAGTCAGATGAGCTGGTAAGGGGGCACTTCACAGGAGCTGCTAAAATGGGCATGAGGATCAAACTGCAAAGCAACAACCATCCCAACAACCTGCTGAAGGAACTCAGTAAGTGCTAGCCCTGGGAAACCAGGGCTTCCCGTGGTGTGTCATGTCTCCATTGTGCTGAGGGGCCTCTCCTTCTTGGCCCACAAAGCAGTGCTGGCTTCTATGGCTAGATACTTCCAGAAACTTCTCCTGAATATTGGGCTTGATGCTACCAGGACCCACGTGGTGGACTTTATCACCCCTGCCAATGTTGAGAAGATTCTGAGCTTCATCTACGCATCAGGGCCCTTGACATACCTGATCAATGTTGGGGTCATCTACGAGGTAACTAGTGTTTGGGTGTAAACAATCACTCCACCTTTCCTGACCTGGAGAGTACTGCTGCGGCCATGCCCTGAACCAGCACCAGTGGTACCTACAGTTGTAGCTCAGCAGAACCCATTCATCCCCTTGAAGAACACTGGGATGATGGGGAGCAGTTTGGTCCTAATAGGAACTATGTGTTACTTAGTGATGCCGGAGGAAGCTATAAAAAGGAAGAGAGAAGTACTGCCAATGACACTAACCATAGCTTGCGTCTGCTGCAATAGCCACGACCACAGCTTCTCACCATGATGCCCCGGCTCCTTCCATGCCTGTTACTAGGATGGTGACCGAGCCAGTCATAGGCACTGTCAGCATGGCCATCCAATCAGCACAAGCTCCTGGTGGCCATACAAAGTTGAGAGCAGTGGAGACTTTAAAATAGTTAGTAAAAATAGTTTCTTTCCTTCTGACAGTGCAAGTAGACATCACCAGAGGAACCAATTCCTGTGTCAACAACAGCAACCACTTGCCTTAATTTACATCCAGACTCCCACCTAGAAGTGTGTTTGGTCTATAGTGCAGATGAGAAGACCCCATGAGTAGAGTAGTGGACTGTGAGCCCTTCATGATTAAAGAGACCCAAGGAACTGGTGGTGTGTAGAGGGATGTGCATTCTGTTTGTACCCATCAGGTAGCCTGTTGTTTATTTTGGCCTAACTGGGGGGAGCTTGGGCAGTTCACCTTTGACCTGTTGGAATTTTTCCTGATCTGTCATTGGTCCCCACCAGGGAGCACTAGTGAGCAGCAGCTGGCTCAGGCCTTCCCTAGGTGACTGAGGAAAGAGGCTACCCAGTCTTTGAGGCTGGTTGTCTCTGTTCTTCATTGACTTTGGAGAAGTTTGCCCAAAGAAGATGTGAAGGAGATGGCCCTTAGATCCCACATATTCAAAAGGTGGCACCTCAGTAACACCCTACCTCACCCTGCTTGGCTGAGCTCTGGGAGTCCCTGGCCTTGGGCTCGACACTGCCCTTGGTAAGACTCAGTCTGGTAGGATCCCAGGGCTGTTTCACAAGCAAGTAGTTTTAATGAATTCACAAAGCCTTTCTGTACATTAATATTTATGTTTGCTTTTGTATACATATCACCCAGCATCTCTTTTGGATAAGTGACTTCAGGAAAATGAGTTTCTCCCCAGCAAGTAGCTATATTTCAGGGGATAATTCTGACCAGAGATTTAGGAAGCAGGGGCTAGAACTAGAGGAGGAAGTGTCAAGTCTTTAAACAAGCAAATTCTTTACTTTCTCTCCAGATAGGCTCTTGCAGGATAAACCCAGAGAACCCATTAGGTAATGTATATGAGCTCTAGAAAGTTGGGGCTTGTTGAATTCCTGACTTTTCATCACCCTTCCTTCCTGTGATTGAGGACTGTCTTGAGGGAATCAAGTCACGTGAAGGACCTTTTTGTACATTTTCTCAACCTTCCTAAACTTGGAAAACTACACTGAGACATACAAGTGAATCAGATCTCTGTCCCTGTTGGATTTGCTCCTCTCCCCCTAGCCTGAAATTGATAAAACCGCCAAGCTGAGGTGCATGGTTCTCTGGTGGGGTGAATGCTGCCTGAAAAGATTTGTGTCGGTGGCCACTTTCCCCCATCTGCACTCACGTTGTTACATGTTCCCTCAGGACAGTCTTGTCAGGAAAGCAGTGCTGAAACCTTTTTATCCCTGACTCGCTTCTCCCTTTCTTCATCACACTGACCATTAGAGATTCAAGAAGGAAAATGTGCAGAAGACAACAGTCATATATCTGCTATGTTTTCAAGCCTGAGTGGTCCCTCCCAAACTCTTAGTGAGGACTGATTTTTGAATAGTCAGATTTGAGAGAGGTGATGCCTACCTGAATGCAGCCAGGTAACTGAGAATGGATCCGTGTGCTGGAGAAACGCTTTTCCTTAACAGAGGGCATCATGGATGCTGGGTGGTCTCTGTACTTAACCTGAAACTGTGAATTTTCACTTTTTGCCAATAAACCAAAAATCAAACCTCGAAACTTAACTCCTGAAACACTAAATGAAAACTGCACCCCTTGATCCTCCTGAGGCCAGCTGGTTGATCGGGGTGGTCCCATTGGTTGCTATCAGATACACGGTCAGCAGCTCATGAGGCTCGTTGACCAAACCCTGTTTCTCTGCATGTTCCCATATTCACACTTGACCCCTCTGTTTGGAGTCCTGTTTGCTGCCTCTGACTCCAGATCACCTTTCTCTGAATTGTTTTACTCAAAACACTATATTGTGGCAAAGGGATTTTGGGATAACTGGTGGAACATATTCAATTTGTTTTGTTTCGTTTTGTTTCAACCTTTCCTTTATTTAATTTTGTTGCCCCCTCTGTCCTGGAGCCCAGTTGAGCACTGTCTCCTGCTGTATTTATTTATTCCAAGGTTCTTTTTGACCTTTGAATGTCTTTTTTTTTCTCCCTTTCCTCATTTTCTTGTACTGTACTCAGGAGCAGCTGCAGAGCCTTTTGTTTAAAAATTAAGAATTTTGAGAAGGCGATGATATAGCATACAACCATTCCCAATCTATTCCTTAAGGGAAAAAAGTAATCTTTGTCTGGCAAAAAGTAATTCTTTGGCTGGGAAAAACAGCAGAGGTTGCTATGGCCAAAAGAGAGGGTCTGTGTCCTGCCTCTCCTGTGACTGATTGACTGCTCACTGATGTCACCGCACCACTGAAAATGTCTGCTGTATCCTAATATTTGGTCCTACATTTTAAGACTCCATGGAGTCTCCATAGGTTATAGCTAGTTGGAAAGAAAGAAGGTAGGGGTTGGGCCCAGGTGACACCTAAAAACCAGGAAATTGGTTAAATTTTATTTTATTTTATTTTTTACTTTCTTCTGATCTATCAGTGCTCTTTTACCTCCAACAAGCCTTTGGGTTTACATACCTTTTCCCCAGTCAGGTTTTGCGACTGATCAATTTTCTTCCTCTTAGGGCCTCCAGCTGTGCACTATTCCTCAGACTCCTCAACTTTGGAAATACATTTAAATCACTGGATAGATGAACACTGATTTCGTTGGCATGGGAGCCGGTGGTGTGGAGAAGGTTTTGTCTATCTAGGGAATCCTTATCTCTACATTCTGCATTGGTGAAGTCAGGAACCACAGGGGACCTAGCATCTGTTTCATTGTGAACGCTCACCATAAACTTAACATCAGAATGAAAATGAAACTGTTTTGATTTCCATGTTTCCATAACACTCTCTGCCTGTCCTGCCTACCCTCTCCTCTCATCTCTACTGGTGAAAGCCTCTAGTGAAAACCAGGAAGAGTTGTTAATATCTAATCCTTCCCTTACATTAAAAAGTACTGATTTCCCAATATTTAAGTATTTACTATCTATTATTAGTAATATAAATATAATAATTAGTAAATTATTATTTACTATCTAGTATTACTATCTATTGCTCTAAGGTTTTGTATATTCTGTAAACTTTCCCCCAAGTAACAGATGTTTAAAATTGTAAAAAAATACTCAATACAATTTCTACCAACATCATGATGATTACTACTAGAGAATATTTTATTTTCAGAATTAGAGAGGCTATTGAATCTTACATAGAAAAGAAGAAGTTATTATTATGGCTAGGAGGTTATCTAAACATTCCTTGATTGTTTCTCTGGATTTTTTTTTTAAGATTTTACTTAGTTATTTGAGAGAGAGAATGAGAAAGAGACAGAGCACGAGTTTGGGGGGGTCAGGAGAGGGATAAGCAGACTCCCACTGAGCAGGGAGTCCAATGTGGTGCTTGATCCCAGGACCCATAATCCCATAATCCCAGGATCATGACCTGAGCCAAAGGCAGATGCTTAACCAGCTGGGCCACCCAGCCATGCCCTGTTTCTCTGGATTTTAAGCTATTTGCCAACTTTTTACAATTCATAAATTGTTTTTTTCTCTACACATATATCCATCATACTATTTAACACAGTAAAAAACATTTATTAAAGAAATTTCCGTAACTGTAAAATCTTCATGTGCTTTAAAACACAAATCAACTATTCTATTAGTCACTTGTGATTTGGAGTCTACACTATATGAAAGCAACAAAAGTAAAGAATTTTTGTTTCAATTGAAATTCTATTATTCTTAAGAAGATGGCTTGAAATAACCACATTACCAGCTACTAACTTGAAATATACTAGCAATGTTTTGAAACATAAGAGAATGTATTCAAAGATTATAATATTTATTTCAAAAGGATTACCAGGTAGCAAATATAAGCATATTTCTCTGTTTATATTTTGTGTAAGTGTATAACAATTTGGCATGTAATTGGCATATAAGAGATTCCTTATACTAAAAAATCAAAGACTAAAAACCTTTGGAATAAATAATTAATCTTTTACTAGGAGTATATGAACATTTGCATTGTAACATAATGAGATATTTCCTAGATGAGAGCATTAGCTTCAAGGCAAAAATGGAAGTTCTCATGGCCTGTGGTCTACAACCTAAAAAATTGACACAACCCTCGTCTCATTTAGAGGTACTAAAAACAATTTTCTTTTTTCAAGTTTGGATAAAATGTTGGTACCAGTGGACTGATATAACTCATGTATAAATATTGTAAAATTCAGACCAACCACTACAAAAGTATAAAAACTAGTATTTTCAAAACAGTAAAAATAAAACAAGACTAAATCCTAAAAAAGTAAAAAATACTCAAGAAACATTCAGTAAGGCCAGAAAAGAGAAACAGAGAAGCAAGAAACCCAAGAAAAAAATTTAAACACATAATAAAATCTCAGACCTACGTGTCACCAATCAATAATTACCTTAAATGTAATTGATCTATATAACCCAATCAGAAGACAGAGATTGGCAGAATGGTAAGAAAAAAATACCACACAACATTATATGCTGTTTTCGCCACCTTGGTTAAGTTAATTCTTAAATATTTTCTTCTTTTTGATGCTATTATAAATGGAAATGTTTTCTTAATTTTCTTCTTACATTGTTTATGGTTAATTTAAACTGATTTTTCTATGTACACTCTGTATCCTCCTATTCTGCTGAATTTGTTTATTACTTCTAACAGTTATTTAGTGGAACTTTTGGGGTTTTCCACATATAAGATCACATCACTTGTGAACAGAGGTAATTTTGTTTCTTCCTTTCTCATTTGGATGGAACAGGTAAATTAAGTCTGCACCACATAAGATGGGTGGGAGTTCCCTCAAATAATTTGAGATTTTATTTTGGTGCCATTGGAGAAATCACAAAGATTTATCTAAAAAAACATTGATTATACTGTTGCCTTTGTTTTTAGCTAATTTAAGGTAATTCCTTAGGCAATTTCAGATTAAATGCAAGAGCAGAGGTAGGTAGAATATTTTCTAACTAGACTAATGTATTATGCCAGACAAGAAATTATAAGCAACCAAGTCAAGACAGCAGCATGAGAATAAAGAAAAGTTCTTTCTTGGGAAAATTAAATGTATATTTATATTAAATTTTTTATTATTTTACCTACAAATGATAGTTAGTGATGTACCCATTGAGAAATGAGTAAGTCAATTCATACATACATAATACTGTGGAGACCTACATGGAAAAAAAAATATTGAGGTGAAGTCTTCAAAAATAAAATGGACCATGATTTCTATTATAGGGGTATATTCAAAAAATTGTTAATAACAATATTATGAAGTCAGAATGACACTAAAAATCTCTCTTAGAGGAGTTATAAAAGCAACAGACACCATTGTTTTCTGCTTTATTGCTCAGCGTATTAAGCTGCAGGATGGATGTACTATGTGCTGTCAGCCTGTAGGTTACCTGTCACAAGACAAGCCAGCCTTTGTGCTCTGATATTTCCTTTATTCGCACAGCAATGTCTAGACACAATATATTGTATATATGTTTTTAAATCCTGAATTCATTTACCTTATCTCATACTGTTGTGTAAAAAAAAAAAAAAAAAAGGCCAGACCATGGAAAATGCTAGTACTTTTTCCTTGCTCACGCTTCGAAAGATTTTTAAAAAGTATAAAATGAATATAGGAGGGCCTACAGAACACCACAGAAAAAGTTCTAGATGACCATCAGTGAAAAGCAATATCAGTTTATTGAAAATGAATGGGACTTAATTCCATGGAGACAAGCCTGACAAATGTAGTGAAAGGGATTCAAGGAGAAATAAATAGCAGGGAAGATGGACCTGTCTCACTGAGTCATGTTCAGATTGTCGACAGCCTTGAATAAAAGTGAGTGGATTCTTCTTCATTTTTAAAATTCAGACCTTGACCAGCTTCAAAAACCCATCCCGTGTGTATATTGGTGCAATTATGAACAAGGTGAAAATTCGAGAGCGTCCTATTAACCACCTGATTTTAAACCACCACATTTAAGTTTGCCTAAGAAGTAGAAAGAAATGTTAATGAAGAGAGGCATTAATAGTCATCCTTGCCCTGAATTCATGAAAAGTGGCAAATATTTGGAGTTACTGATACAAATAAGTAGGAAGCATTTTGTAAGCTCTTGAGACCACATCTGAACATGAAATTCAGAAGACACTATTAAGCAGAATGTCTCTTTCTTGGGCCACCTGGGTGGCTCAGTGGGTTAAAGCCTCTGCCTTCGGCTCAGGTCATGATCTCAGGGTCCTGGAATATTAATTAATAACTTTTTCTTATTTTGTCAGTAGAGTGGCTAATTGAAGTACCCTGATTACACCACCACTAATCTATCTTGTGATCATTTCAAATCCTTTTATAAATTTTTAAAACCCACCATACTATTTAATTTCAAATTATCAGCTAACTAAAATGCTGGTTTTCTCTCCATGGTAAGTTACTTAGGTCTGGAGTAACAAATTATCAAAAACTTGGCACTTAAAATAATAGCAGTTTATTTCCTCACAATATGAAGGCCGGGAGTCTCAAATCAAAGTTTGGCTAGCGCCACACTCCTCCAGAGCCTTTGGGAGTGGCTCCTTGACTCTCTTAGCTTCTAGAGTCAGCATTCCTTGTTTGGTGCCTACATTTATTCTGTCTCTGCCATTGTCCTCGTGTTGCCTTCTCTTCTTTCTGTACCTGTCTCATCTCCCTGTCTTGCTCCTCTAAGGACACTTGTCACTGGATTTAGGGCCCACCTGGATAATCCAGGACAAGCTTCCTCCTCTCAAAATCCTTAATTTAACCCCATATTTTACCAGAGAAATCAAAGTTTACAGATCCCAAGGGATATAAAATCCATCTTTGAGGAACACAATTTAACCTGTTATGTCCTGTCATTTCAATTATAGGTAAGGTTTGGTCAATTTATGTTCTCTCCAAACATCGTTTTTAACTATAATTTGTGATTAAAAATAAGTTTGTCAAAAATGAAGATAGTACAATTTCGCTGACAATAGCAAAAAGATATTTTACAGTCTTAACAGTGTTTTAAACTTTTTCCTTTAATAGTTGTCCAAGAAATTATTTTCTATGACCTACCTCACAACCTAGCTGCATTTGTTTCAAAATATTTGTATTATCAGTTTATTTTTTTAAAGATTTTATTTATTTATTTGACAGAGAGAGACACAGCAAGAGAGGGAACACAAGCAGGGGGAGTGGGAGAGGAAGAAGCAGGCTCCCCGCTGAGCAGGAACCCTGATGAGGGGCTCGATCCCAGGACCCTGGGATCACAACTCCAGCAAAGGGCAGACACCGCTCAGTTTATGTTTTAAATACTGAAGCCCCAAAATGAGGCAGAAAGCAAAGTGCAGGCATAATTTTTTAAAACAACCAGGTATATTTGGTGATAGACTAAACCTAACTTTTAACTTTTTTTAAAAAAAAGATTTTATTTATTTATTAGAAAGACAGAGAGATAGCATAATTAGGCAGAGCATCAGGGAGAGGGAGAGGGAGAGGGAGAAGCAGGCTCTCCTCTGAGCAGGGAGCCCCATGCTGGGCTTGATCCCAGGACCCTGGGATCAGGACCTGAGCCAAAGGCAGCTGCTTAACCGACTGAGCCACCCAGGCACCCACTAACTTTTAACTCTTAAGGAATTTTCATGAAAAAAAAAAACCAATTATAAAACTATTGAGGATATATTCAGAGACCTTTCATAGCTACTTTATTGAATATAAATGAAGTTCCAGTTTTGAATGTTTTATAATAATGTGTTTAATATGACTATAATTTCTTAGTTTTCATTCATTTACACATTATCTTATTATAAACAACATTTTTTGAAAACACTATGATTAAAATAGTTCTCTTGTCAAATGTAATACTTCAGTTATCTTGCTTTACAAGTAGAAAATTTCTTTCTGATTATATTATAGGTACTTCTTTTCTAAACTTTATTAAATATATATGTGTATTTTTTCTCAATACACTTAATAATTTAAGTAACTGGTCACCATTCATTTACTCTCATTAGATTTTATCTTTTAAAATTAAATAACAAAATGAGTACACAAAACTAATTTTTCATCTCATTTGTTTTCTTCATGCGTGATGAATTAATTTATATTGAAAGCATAGTTGTGATTTATAGGTTTTTAATAAATAGTTCTCACAGATTCTGTAAATGTCTATGGTAACTGCATATAACCATTAAAATTTTCATACCTACATTTGAGTTTGGAACAATGGTTACTTTGAAAAATATAAAACCATTTCTTTGAAGAAAATGAGAAAATCTTCAAAGAGTAGATAAACTGTTGCAGAATTTTGAATTGGAGTTATATTTAAATTACATATGTATTCACATGTAAATATATATATATATATATATTTAGACAACATTAGTTTCTTTTTCTTTTTCTATGAAGTCTCTACATAGTAATGTTTAGAAGGGATGATTAATAATTGCAACCTGAGTAGTACAGAATGAAAATTGTTAAAAACCCCAAAACCATTAAAAATTAATACCAGATTCAGGGCACCTGACTTTTGGCTCAGGTCATGATCTTAGGGGGGTGGGATCAAGCCCCATGTGGGGCTCTGCTCTCTGTGGAGAGTCTGCTTGAGATTCTCTCCTCTCCCTCCGCCACTCTCCCGGCTTGCATGTGCTCTCTCTCTCTCTCTCTTAGATAAATAAATCTGGAAAAAAAAAAAAGAAAAAAAGCACAAAAGAAAAAAAGCCTTAAAAAAGAAAAAAAAAGTACAAGTGATATTTTTCTTTATATTATAATACAAGATACATTTTTGCGTTTTTTGCCATTATTTTTGAAATACCCTGAAAGTGATCCCTCCATGTGTTCAATTAATTTTCTAGAGTTGGCTCACAGAAGCCAGGGAAACACTTACATTTAACAGTTTACTAAAGGGTAGGACAAAGGATACCGATGAACAGCCAGATGAAGAGAGAAATAAGGCAAGGTCTGGAAGGGTGCTCAATGGACCTTTTGGATTCCTTATGTTAGTATAGTATTTCTATATGGGTGAAGTCACATGAAAATGTACAAGGACTGTTTCAAATATAAAAATGCCACATTTTTTTTGTTTCAAGTTTTTATTTAAATTCCATTTAGTTAACACATAGTGTAATATTAGTTTCAGGGTAGAATTTAGTGATTCATGACTTACATATAATACCCAGTGCTCACCACAAATGCCCTCCTTAGTACTTATCACCCATTTAATCCATCCTGCCTCCCCTCCAGCAACCCTGTTTGTTCTCTCTAGTTCTCTCTTTTTGATTTGCCTCTCTCTTCCTTCCCTCTATGTTCATCTGCTTTGTTTCTTAAATTCCACATATGAGTGAAATCATATGGCATTTGTCTTTCTCTGACTGACTTATTTCACTTGGCATAATACTCTCTAGTTCCATCCACGTCATTGCAAATGGCAAGATTTCATTCTTCTTTATGGCTGAGTAATATTCCATTGTATAAATATGCTACCTCTTCTTTACTCATTCATCAGTTGATGGACATTTGTCTCTCTCCATAATTTGGCTATTGTTGACAGTGCTGCTATAAGCCTCAGGGTGCATGTGTCCCTTCATATCAGTATTTTTGCGTCCTTTGGGTAAATACCTAGTAGTGCAATTGCTAGGTCATAGGGAGTTCTGTTTTTAACTTTTTGAGGAATCTCCATACTGTTTTCCAGAGTGGCTGCACCAGTTTGCATTCCCACCAACAGTGTGAAAGAGTTTCCCTTTCTCTGCATCCTCACCAACACCTATTGTTTTCTGGGTTGTTAATTTTAGCCATTCTGACATGTGTGAGGTAATATCTCATTGTAGTTTTGATTTGTATTTCCCTGATGATGAGTGATGTTGAGCATCTTTTCGTGTGTCTGTTATCTATCTGGATATCTTCTTTGGAAAAATGTTTGATCATATCTTCTGCCGATTTCTTAACTGGATTATTTGGGTTTGGGGTATTGTGTTTGATAAGTTCTTTACAGATTTTGGATAGTAAACCTTTTTCAGATATGTCATTTGCAAATATCTTCTCCCATTCAGTAAGTTACCTTTTAGTTTTGTTGATTATTTCCTTTGCTGTGCAGAAGCTTTTTATCTTGATTAAGTCCCAACAGTTCATTTTCACTTTTGTTTCCCTTGCCTCAGGAGACATATCTACTAAGAAATTGCTATTGCTGAGGTCAAAGAGGTTGCTGCCTGTGTTATCCTTTAGGATTTTGATGGATTCCAGTCTCACATTTGGGTCTTTTATCCATTTTGAATTTATTTTTGTGTATGGTATAAGAAAGTGGTTTAGTTTCATTCTTTGTGTTATCCAATTTTCCCAACACCATTTGGTGAAGAGACTGTCTTTTTCCCGATGGATATTCTTTCCTGCTTTTTTGAAGATTAGTTGACTATATGGTTGTGGGTCCATTTCTGCATTTTCTATTCTGTTCCACTGATCTATGTGTCTGTTTTTTCTGTGCCAGTACCATACTGTCTTCACCACTACAGCTTTGTGATATAACTTGAAGTCTGGAATTGTGATGCCTTCAGCTTTGCTCTTCTTCTTCAAGACTGCTTTGGCTATTCAGGGTCTTTTGTGGTTCCATACCAATGTTAGGATTGTTCGTTCTAGCTCTGTGAAAAATGCTGGTCGTATTTTGATTTGGATTGTATTAAATGTGTATACTGGAGGGTAATTGGGTGTCTCAGTTGTTTAAGTGTCTGCCTTTGCCTCAGGTCATGGGCTCGGAGTCCTGGGATGGAGCGCTGAGTCAGGCTCCCTGCTCAGCAGGGAGTCTGTTTCTTCCTCTGCTCCTCCCCCTGCTCATATTTTCTCTCTCACTCTCTCTCAAATAAATAAATAATCCTTTTTAAAATATGTGTAGATTGCTTTGGGAGGTATAAACATTTTAGCAACATTTTTTCTTCAAAATGACTCATTTTAAACCACATAAAGATTGATAAACAGCCTTGACATGATAAACTTAAACATCAAATATTTACACAAAATTAAATGCATCAGCAAAAGCTGATATGAACATAGATGCTCAATTCTCAGTGAATTTGGATGGTTGGATAGGTGGATGAGCACGTGGACAGATGGATGATTGGTTGTTGGAGAAGATATCATAAGGCACTTTCCTAACATTTGAGCATGACCTTGTGAAAGTATAGAATAAAGTGATATTTTTCTTCATGTGTACTTCTCCTAGTTTTGACAAAACTATTATTCCCCTAATTCCCCCAGACAGAACTTTGTATATAATTCTTATTTTTTCTCTGTCTGTCTAATCCATTTCAATCACTTAATTAAATCAGTATAACATACCAATAAAACAAGGAATAAGACAAATATGAGGGAAATGAGTATTTTCTAACATTAATTTATTTAACATGAGTGCATCTTATGTAATAATAATTATGTAAAAATATTAAGGTATTATTATTATTATTAATTCTAGTATTGGATAATGGATTTGGTATAAGCAAAGGCTTCTGGAAATTTAGTCCTAGTGAAAATTCATTACAGTTTACAGTATACATAATGACCATGATATGAACTGATACTATACTGAATATCTTGAATGTAAAACATCTGGGTTTACAAATACATATATTTTTAGTTGTCTAGTAGTCGTAAACTCTTATAATACTATTATTGCAATTGAAATTGCTAGTTAGTAGTTTATTGTTATTGTCATTGTTGTTATATAGAAATTAACCCTGGGGCGCCTGGGTGGCTCTGTGGGTTGAAGCCTCTGCTTTAGGCTCAGGTCATGATCTCAGGGTCCTGGGATCCAGCCCCATCGTTGTCCCTGTGGTAGCCGGGGCAGGTAGCCTGCTCAGCAGGAAGCTAGCGTCCTCCTCTTTTTCTGCCTGTATCTCTGCCTATTTGTAATCTCTTTCTCTCTGTCAAATAAATAAATAAATAAAATCTTTAAAAAAAAGAAATTAACCCTGAAATTAATTTTATTTTTGCTGTATACCATGCCACTATTCCATATTGTCCTAATATGGGTCCCCTTAAATATGTCAGAAAATATATACCATACTCTCATTTTTGTCAATAACTATATTAAGAAAGTTATTTAATCTTTTGGGTAATCTCTTTCTGCAAAATTAGATGATTAGACTAGGTATAAGGAATCACAGTAGATGTTTTGGGCTTTAACATTGCTTACTAAAAACAGATATCAGATAAATACTTTCATACATCATGATAATGAATTCCTAAAATGAGATTTTCAACAAATTACTTTTTAGAGTCTCTGCTATAGAATCTGAAGTTGCTTTTATTCCTGCCCATTTAAAAATCTTCTAGTTCTTTCACTTGTATATTCACATTTTAGCTGAAATGATCTTTTGCACCTATAGGTTCCAACAATGGTACTGTAAAACCATTAGCTATTTTAAAATTCCACTTCAATTTTTATACTTCTTTCTTTGCCCATTTTTCAAAGATAGATTCTATATTCAAAACAATAAGAACAGCAGGTTTGTGAAGACAAATACGAGGCTCTCTATTTTTTTTTTCTTCTATTTTACACATCAATGAAAATCTGAAAAGAGCTGCAGAGCAAAGGAATGCTAAAGAAGCACATTACCTTGCCTTGAATTGCGCCTACTGCTTCCAGGGAAGAGATGGCATAACTCTTACTATCAGCACTCATTCCATTGAGATTCAGTTAATAACAGAAATGTTTATAAAGTTGAAGATAAGGCAAAGGAATGGAGGTGAAAATATGTTAAGCATTGTGTGTGAGTGCATGTGCTCTTGTGTATTTGCTAGAGATCTGTGCATTTCAAAGTTTTGTTCTCCTGTTCTTACCACTTTTCTCCAGAGCTCAGAGATAAGTCACAGCACTACTTTAAATCGTGCCGAAAACATTAGCAGTTGGCCATCTCACCCACAACTCCGCTGGTCAGCAGGAACATGATGCAGGAACATAGATCATACAATTCCATTAGTGTCTTTGCTGTTAAATATTTTCCATAATGGAACAAAGAATATGTTAAATGAGAGAGTTGAGACACCTAGGTAGACAGCAAGAAAAAAAGGGAAGTTTCCAATATTTTTAAAGTGGCTACTTATATACTTTTTGCTAGCTAATAATACCTCCAGTTTGCCCTATTACTTGTTTTACAGTGTTTGAGGTTATACCTTTTTTGGGGTCTAAGAAACCTGTTCACTTACAGTTATAGAGCTACAATAGAATTGGATAGCCCCATGTATGCCCTTCATATGTCCATTTTTTCAAAAATCTAGAGTTGTTCTTTATTTCCACTTAGTTATGTAATATGTAATCATATTTTTTTCTTAGAGAGGGAATTAGATTCAAGTATCAGAAGAGAAAAGGAAATAAAAGAAGCATATTAATGATATCAACTTTTTATTAATCTGCATCAACAACTCCCTGCCAATGATTACTTTGGAAAATAATTCCTGAGTGCAAGAATGAGAAACCAGAGAAATGGACTAATGAAAAAAGGAAAAGCAATCCAAGCAGCATTGCCAAGGTGACCACTGTGAAGGATGATTGGTCAATAGGCTCATTGACTCGTTTTGGTTTTTTTTAAGGTTCATTTATTTATTTGAGCGAGAGTGAGTGTGAGAGAACACGCACAAGTGGGAGGGCAAAGGGGTAGAGGGAGAAGCAGAGTCCCCCGGGAGCAGGGATTCCCCACGTGGAACTTGATCCCAGGCCCCCAGGATCATGCCCTGAGCAGAAGGCAGAGGCTTAACCTACTGAGGCACCCAGGCGCCGCTCACTGATTCCTTCTGATGAGCTAGAGAGTTCATTCAGTGGTTCTGTGCATAAAAGATTAAAGAAAATCACTTATATTTTTCAGGAGAGGTCTCAGTTTCAAGGAAGTTCTTAAAGCTCCCTTTAAATCTGTAAAGTTTTTAAGCCCCCAAATAAAATACATTCATTAATGTCTTTCATCAAGTAGTAGAATGCTAAGAATTTTGGCATTGCCTTTAAGGCAAACCTGGGGAAGTGAAATAGGGCAACAGTGGTGGTAATTTCCACAATGGTTTCTTCTAACCATAGATGAAGAGAGAAAAGATATTTGACTTTGTGTCATTAGAGTATGCATTCCTGAGTCTTATTCTAAATTCTTGGGAATTAAACTCCAAGCAGAGGTGTTAAAAAAATGGTAGAATTACAAAATACCCTTAGAGGCACAAATCATCAACAAATCAGTAGTAGGGGAGGCCGGGCTGTGGGTCATGCCAGTGAGTTATCCATTACGTGATGTCTACCTGCCACCGATACAAACCTGGACAGACACCACAAACTGGCATTAAGATTTGCCAAGATCGCAGGGCATGCCTGAGGGGATGTTTGATCGGAAAGCATCAAGGGAAACTCCATGGCTTCCCATTGATTGGAAAGCTGAAATGACATCGTCTGGACATGGAGCTATTTTTGCACTCAAAGAAAAGACACCCCCTGCCTCAAATCCTCTGTTCTCTGATAAAGATGGGAAGCATTTAACCACAAGCTGCCATGTTAAAACAGTCAAATCTGCCCTGTAGTACTAGCTCTCACTCTTTCTAGGTATGAATGTGTGATTGCCACCTGGTTTATCATGGATGGCATCTTCCATGGCCTCTGAGAAGTTCCTAAACAAAGAATTGAAAGGTGTATGGCAAGATTTTGGTCAGAAGACTGCCCAGTTGTACTTGAACAAAACTAATCAGAGTATGCTTGATACTGATTGCTGATTGAACAGTTCAAGATAGAGCTGGGGCCAAAAAACTTATCATGTCACACAAATCATGGTTCACAGAACTTCTCATCCTGGGTCCTTCTCTATGTCAGTGTTAACTAAAGTAGAATTAACTGCTGTAGGTTATTTTGGCAAAAAAAAAATACAATGTTTATATCCATATTACTCTGATGAAATCTACTAAAACTAAAAATAAAATATAAAATCATTTTTATTTGTTTACATCATGGCTTAACCATTTTAGAATTTATAATTTGTTTTAAGGGAAAGAGGAACCAGGTTAACTGAGGTATGCAAAAAGAAAAAAAAAGTGACAAGGGAAATTGGGGAAAAGCATTTTTGTCAGCAGATTGAACAGACAGCCATCAGGAAAGTATCACAACCTAGGGGTATATTGGAAATAAAATTGGGATCCCTGATTTTATTTGTGGTAATGAAGAAAATATCTCTGTGGGAAAAATTATGAAGACAGAGAAGATTGTTTTCTGACCAAAAATTTGGTTTACTGATAGTCTAGATGTTCTAGTATCAAAATCAAATTGCCTATGAAATGACTGGGCTTTAATACAATATTTGTTAGTTGAGGGAACTAGTTTGCTTTTCTGAAAAATTCACGCAATTTACAGATGTCCCAGTGCTGTTGTTTTTTTGTACAACAATGCACACTCTTTAGCTGTTTATGGTTGAATTAACTATTAAGACCTGTATTAAAAAAAAACTGAAAAAGAGTAAAAGTTAATTAACCTAACAAATGAACACAGAAGAAACAGGATGCATCTACAGGTGGTAAATCATTTCAACTGTGAGGGAAGTGGGAAAGCAAAAGTGATAGCCAGCTGTTCAAAGCAGTGCAAATTGTACACAGCAAACCTGAACTTGAAATCCAAGCTAATACTTAATGTAATCCTTTCAAAGCAGCAGATGCTTATGGGGAAAAAAAAATGAGGGGACAATTTGTTGTAGAAAATTACATTGATATTATGATCTGTGATCCAGACATCAAATTGAAGATCTCTCATAGTTAATAGTCCAATATTAGAAATATAATTTGGTTGCACTGGCACAGAAAATGAAGATTCTGTATTAAAATGCCTAGTATAACCATCTGGAATGAGACCCTGTTAGTACGCCATTCACCCTAAGGCAGATGCTTGACAAACTCTGTCGAGAATAACTAGACTAGGTGTATTAAAAAATGAAATACACAGACCTTTTTTAGAATAAACCACTTTCCAGTGTATTTTGGAGAATATAAAATAAAGATTTTGAATCTATTTAATAACAGATAAAGGCTATCAACAAATTCAGAGAAAAATAAAGAAGTAATTTTATCATTAATAAACATATAGATGAACCATGGTAAACAACATATACCCACCATATCAAAGCCATCAGGAGAATAAATGTGCCCTTCAGCAGGTGGTAGCATTATTTAAACTCATATGAGTTATTCTGGGGTATGACTATAACATTGAGTATGATGTAATTCAGCAAACTAAACACCATGTTTGCTCTTTTATTTACATTTTTCTTCCTCCTTTTCAAATTATTTTTATTGTTTTAAATAAGAATAAGACGTTCCACTTAATTAGTGCTTGACACATATTTAAGTATCACTGGAAATGCAAAAAAAAAAAAAAAAAAAGTCACCACTAGTATCATCTCCAAAAGAGAAGCACATAGTTCTGTATTCCCTTCTTAGGTTTTCCCATAATTTTAAGAGTTATAATGTGATTTAAATTGATTTTTGAACTTCATAAGAAGTTCTACATGAATGGGAGGAACTTCCAGAAAAATACATTTTTTACCTTATTTGTCTATTTTTAAGGGTTCCAGTATAAATACTGAATATCAGAGAGCTTAGAGTTACTATTTTACCCTCTTCCTAAAATGAGGAAAACATTCAACTGTATAAGTTCTTGATTTTTTAGTTCTAATATATGTTACATCTCTGTACATAATAAGCTGCAGAACACAATGTGACAATTTTGCTTATTTCACTGGTATTAGTATTTCCAATGGGCTTCAGTTTCTCTTTTTTTGTATTTTGTGTCAGGTCACAATTTTACTTTAGTATTTCTTGTATTGCATGTCCTTTGGTGGGAAAAAAAAACCAACTTTTAGCTTCCTTTCATCTCATATCTGTATTTAGCTTTTATTCTTCCAGTATATTTTTGACAGTTTTAGAATGCTAGGTTAACTTATTTTTCCCCCATATTTAAAACTATTTTCTTACTTCTTCTGGTCTCTCTGTTTTCTGAATATTCAACCGAGTCCTATTATATGCAATCTGCCATTTTTCTCTGGCTTCTTTCTAATTGTTTGCTTTATTTTTGTTCTTTAGCTGTTTGGCTATCATGTATGTAAGTGGCTTATTTGTTTATTTTTATTATTTCAGTTTGATATTCTCTTAGCTTTTAAATTTCTAAATTTAAATAAATGTATGCTTTTTCCCAAACAGCCATTATATCCTCATTTTTGTTTTTCTGAAACACACTCTTCTTTCTATTGGGAGAGAATATGGAAAGCATATTTCACATATGTTTGACTTTTGATATCATCCACCAGGTCCCTGAGACACTTGTTTTCACTATGATCTTTTTTTTTCAAATGAGATAATTTCTACTGATCAATCTTCAAGCTTACCATCTGTTTCCTTTGTCATTTCCACTTTGCTCCTAAGCCTGCTTAGTGAATATTTTATGTTATACACTGGATTGTCATGTTGAGAATTTTAGTTTAGTTTGTTTTGTGCTGATAATTTTCTCTTTATTATCACCATTATATTTTCTCTATATCCTTGAGCATAGATGTATTAAGAACTTTAAAACCCATTTTTAATTATAATTATAAATTCACGATTATTTCATATTTATTCTCTGGTGATCTTTTCTCTTGCAAATAGGTCATGTTTTTGTCTTTCTTTGAAATTGTGAATAGTATGATATATCGTAGAGATTATGAATTCTGCCACATCCTCTGAAGAATATTATTTCAAAGGACCAACTAATCTGGCTGAGTCCATATTATAAATTCTCTCTAGCAACAGGTGCAGCCCAAATTTCAGTTCAATTGCTTTAAGTTCAGCTTGCCTGCATGAAATATGGATCATACACATGTAGTTCAGAAAGCAGCTATGAAATGAGTGAAGATTATAACCAGAAATTAAGGCTAATATTTAAACCATATATCATTATAGTCATTCAGGTTCCTTACTGTCAACTGCTCTCTTGAGTTTTAGGTCCCTGTAACCTGATTGTTCTAATATCATTTAACAAGAAGCAAAGTTAGAAACAATATTAGGTGGCCCTTTACGGAACACAACTAATTAATATATTATAAATTTTCTTTATTCCAGGAATTCAAGATGAGTCCATTTTAAAAAAATCCACTAATATAATTCACCACAATAAATTATTAATGAAGAATTTCTATGTGATCAAATGAATAGTCGTAGTCTGTATCCTGCATCAGACAATACCCACTCAAGAGGGAAAGGCAGCTATGGAATTTCAATGCCCTTCTGAGAAATCCCCCATTCCCTAGAATGTTCTACTCCTATTTTTGTTGTTGGAAGTTGCATCTTATTATTCATCTTTCGGCTATGCAAATATGTAATATGTACAGTTAAACAAGGCACAAAGAGCTCATTGGAACCAATTTTCTTCTAATGGGGATTTAAAAAAATTTAAGATATTTGATTTCATTCTAATGATCTTGCATTACAGTATTAGCACCTTATTTGACATTTCACCTGGGATTCTTTATCAGCATCAGTTTGAGCATCATATAAGAGAAAATTCAAAATATTTTGGCATAAACACACAATGGTTTATTTTGTATTCTGAATGTAGGCAGCTAAGAGCTGGTATGCACTTACGAATCATTCAAAGTTCTGTCTTTTTGGTTAATATCTTGACATTTGGCATCAGTCATTAAAGTTGCTTCAGGGGACAAAGATAGCTACTGGAGTTTCCTGAATCACAGGCACATGACAGATAGCAGGAAGAAGAAACTCTGAAGAGCAAAAGGGAGAGTGTCATGTATCTCTTCCTTTCAGAAGAGTTCTATATGAAGTCCTGCCCGACAATACCCGCTTACATTTCATTTGCTACACCTTGCCACATTGCCCTACCCACCACCTGCAAGGGAGGCTGGACAGTGAATTCTTTTATCTGGGGCCATTGCTGCCTCATACGAAATCAGAGTTCTATTACCGGGGAGGACCAGGATGCAACTGGAAATTCCTGCCAATACTGTTTCTCTGAAGTTTCAGTCTCCTTGTATTGAATGTGAATTCATTATCTCCTTTCTAGGTAAAAGTGTTTATGCTTATTTTTTAATATTCGCTAAACAGTCTGAAAGTTATTTCCTCTATCAGCTACTCTGTGTGTGTGTATGTGTGTACTTCTAAAATACATTCCTATGTGTGTGAGTATTTCTGTCTACCTATCTACCCATCTAAGTGTGTGTATTCCTAAAACACCATAAGTATGTTTCTGCATTAAAAATAAGCCCCTATTGTCTTTAGTCTTGAAAATATTAAATATAAACTATATAATGTAAATTCAAGGCTATTTACATTAGATCCTTATTTATTTTTCTATTTTAGCTTACCTTTTGTTCCTACAGGCAAGATTTACTTAAACTGAGTCAGCTCAATCATTTTACTATGTATATCATAGAATTAGTAATATTTGCTTATTCTTACTAACTGCTCAAGTTCTCTCCATATACTCATACTTTTAGGACCCTGCTTTAAAACCATCTTCTCTAGAACATCTTCCAATCTCCACTAGTCCTGACTGATTTCTTCAACTTTTTAGTCTCTACAGTAATTAACAACTGGGGGCGTTGAAGTGACTCAGTTGATTAAGCAACTGACTCTTCCTTTCAGCTCAGGTTGTGATCTCAAGGTCATGGGATTGAGCCCCAAGTCAAGTCACCCTCCGTGCTCAGGAGGGAGTCTGCTTGAGATTCTTTCTCTCTTTTCCCTCTCCCCTTGTCCCTCCCCTCCACGCTCTCTCTCTTTCTGTCTCTCAAATAAATAAATCTTAAAAAAGAAATGAACAACTGAACTATCCATTTACACTTAATATATAATTCCCTATGTAATATTGTAAATACAGATGTAATGTAAGCACTATTGATTGTGAGGTCTATGGTTCATACTATTTTGCAACACAGAGTTCTACCACAACTCCCTGAACATGGTAGGTGCTCAAAGTTGTAGAAATAATTGAAATGAATTGTGTACATATTCATGGAAAATCAAAGAAGACTCAAACATGAAAGGAGAAATGAAATCTCCAGCTCCACGTTGTCATTCTAGAATTGTTTCCTTCATAGTTTTATGCCAGAATTAACAAATTAAATTTTATACTTTAATGACCATAGCTCCTTTTATTTAAGATATAAATCACATTTTCCTTGACAATATGTTAAACATGTTAATGATTCAATTAAATGCTAGAATGTTAATTTATCTAACAAAATATTGCATGCATTTTGGAACTTTTTGACCAGAGGATCAGAAAACTCCTTTATATTTCAAGCACTCCTATGTTATAGAAAATGACCTAAAAGAAAGGATGTAATGAATTATAGTATTTTGCTTTCTAATCTCCTTGACATTTTTAAGATTTAATATTCAACTACTTAAGAAAACAGTAGAGGTAGAAAATAATTTTATTTAATGCTTTAATGCATTTTATTTTTAATTCTCATAGCTTAGGGATAAGACCATCTGTGCTATATTAGCTGGGCAAAGATTTTTTAAAAAGCAAGAATTTCCTTAAGCCTGAATATACAGGTACTATGACTCATGCAGTGGGAATGTGGTTAACAAAGCATTAGTTTAACTGCATAATCTAACTCTCACAGAGAAGCAAAGATTGTCTACTGCAAGAATTGAGTTTTATGTTTATGACTGATGAGATTGTTGTATCAAGTGGAAGAAAAGGCTTCACTGGTAGCACACATATGCTAGTTGCTGATAAGATGCCTTCTTGGTTGTGTCATTTTTTTTGCCATCTGTCTTTAGTAGACTTACTTTCTTTTTCTTTCTTTCTTTTATTTTTTTCTCTGATTACTTAGTATTTAATAACAATTTGTTGGTATCTTGATGCAAAAACATTTATGGGAATGCAATATCAAGTAATTTTCTACGGAAATTATTGTGTTTATAGAGTTATATACTCATTTTATATTTAATCATAATCACGGATTTCTACCAATAGATGAAAGGCACAAGGCTCTTGAAAATCCTTCGATATTTAATGAATAAAACTTATTGTAGCAAGATCAGACACATGTTAAATTTTAGCTTTAGTTTTCCCTTCCTAAATTATTTTTAACATTTTTCATTAGTGATTTTAATAAATATTTTAGGATTAAAAACCTTTGAAAATCATTAAGGCTTTCAGAATATCTTCTACAAAATCCATCCACGAAGATGTCGTCACGTAAAGTAGATTAAGTTTTTTTTTCTTAACATAGATTAAGTTTTGGGGTGCTTGGGTGGCTCAGTCAGTTAAGCATCTGCCTTCAGCTCAGGTCATGATCCTGGCGTCCTGGGATCAAGCCCTGCGGAGGGCTCCCTGCTCAACCAGGAGACTGCTTCTTTCTCTCCCTCTGACCTTCCCCCCTGCTTGTGCTCACTCTCTCGCTCTCTCTCTCTCTCTCAGATGAATAAATAAAAAGTCTTTAAAAATGTAGATTAACTTTTTACAACATAGCACAAGTTTATTCTGAAGAATGAGACTGAGGTGAGTAACAGAAATTTGTTCATAATTGTTCAATTGAGATGATTACAAACTCTCAAAAATAATATTAAAAATAAGATTTAAATACATAACGCAAATATCTTATAAACAAACCCACATTTTCTCAGGGTATATGGAAGATATGCAAATTAAAGTAATGTGTTCACTTTTATAAGGAGGTAAGTAAACTACAGCTTCGCAAGGCATGGTCTCTGTAGAATGCTGAGCATGCATGCTGAGCACACTACAGAAAAATCTGGGAATTTTTGCCGCCAAGAATTGTCAAGGACCCTTTGTCCTCAGATTTATATTCAGCCTCTCATTGGACAACTGCTTATACATGTTGAATTAAGTATACAAAATAATTATCAGGGAAAGTCAGTAACTATTCTGTTTAGTGGTTACCATGATTACTGTGCATTAAATTCAGAGATAGATAAGACCATTGTACACTCCAGGTGCGCATAGTCTTTGGGGAGATGTAAAATTATAGCAGCTGGTTTCTGTAAGATATAGTAAGATGTAAAATGCACAGTCCTATTGGAACTCAATGGAGGAAACGCTACAGTGTTTGTAACAATTGGAAATATAAAAGAAACCACAAGTCACAAATGGGAAGTATATTGCCTGAAGTCATTGCAGGCACCCTGATGAAGCAGATGTTATGCTGGGTGAAAATATTAGTAATCTTTTATCAAATTTATTGCATACTCAATTGCTTGTTTCCAGCAGGTTTTTGAATATGCAGCCTTTGCTTTAAAACTTCAGTATTCTGTTCGGGTTTCCAACAGTAAACAGACTGACTGCACACTCAAATTAGGACAATTCAAGTTGGGTTTAAGGTGTAAGTAGGATGTAGGGAAATAAAAATCTAATAACATTTTGAGTTCTACTCTCCAAGGCACGCGGAGTACGTGAGGGGAACTGGAACTGGATGGAGAATTTGCTTGGAGAGGTGTATCTTGAGAGAAATGCAACAGAAAGCTGGGTAGCAAGAGTCTACTATTTTAGTCTGCCTGATTCTGCTTTCTGGAAAAAAGGCAGTAGTGTAAAAAAAGGGCATCTAGAAGTGTAGAAAAAAAAACTATCTAGCAAAATTAGTAAAAACTATATTTCGTCAAGGAAGAAGTTTTCCTGCCAACTTTTATTGAAGAGACTGTCGTTTCTCCTTTGTCTATTCCTGGCTCCTTTGTCATAAGTTGACCATACATGTGTGGATTTATTTCTGGCATCTCTGTTCTCTTTTAGTTGGCATGTTTTTTAAATTCCTGATTTGTATGGAGATAGTTTGGGCAATATTTTAGAGTGTTAAAACTATTGCAGGGTATTTTTAAAAACTGAGCAATGAAAGCTAGTAAATCTATGTAACTAATGATGCTGCCTGTGACTATGTCATGACTTGGAAATGTTTTGGCTGCTAGAAATGCTGGCCAGAAATAAAAAAATTAAACAAAGTAGTGGTTTATTTCTCTCTTTAAAAGAGATTCAAGGTAGGCACAACATAGCAATCTCCTGTTCGATATCACCCCCCTTAAAAGTGGTTTCAATCTTCAGTGTCACCTCATGATTTAAAATGGTCAGTCCTGTTTAAAGAAATTTTTTCTAAGAACTCAACAATCAAACTCTGCTTATATTTTCTCAGATAGAACTTAATGTCATGGTGACACCCATCTTCAAGGGAGAATAAGACAGGCATGTTTTATTTTGGCCCACTGGTACTTGGCATAACATCAAGGTATTTACTATAGAAAGGGAGGAGAATTTGGTAGGCAACTAATCACCTCTGATGGGATGCTCAACTATAAAATGAAGGTGCTCCCATGATTTAAATATTCTTTGATCTTGATACTGAAAGGCAATTGACTTTCTATTTATATATTTAATATATTTATAAAACAATTTTCCAAGAATTTTTTTACCATGCTAACCCTTTATTTTCCCCTCTGATTTTTTTCTTTTCTAGCATAAATGAAAATGTATTATTTTTTATTATTTCTTATTTTTTTAAAGATTTTATTCATTTATTTGAGAGAAAGACAGAGTGAGCATAAGCAGGGGGAGGGACAAAGGGAGAGGAACAAGCAGACTCCCCTTGAGTGGAGATCCTGATGTGGGGCTCAATTCCAGGACCCCCAAGATCATGACCTGAGCTGAAGTCAAATGCTCTACCAACTGAGCCATCCAGGTGCCCCTGAAGTTTTACTGTCTTAGATGAATTCAGTAAATTGAGTTTTTTATTCAATTTCACTGATGCATTCTTGGAATACTATGCTAAATTCAGAAATACAACTAAATTGAAGTTTCAAAATTGTAAAATAGAAAATTTTTTTCCATTATACTGGAAGTTTAAATACATTGACTTTTAAAACAGAAGTAAAATACATTGACTTATAATTTCACTGATGCCAAAAAATAATAATAAATGATTTCACTAATGCCATGAAATTGTGAAAAAAAATGTCCAGAACATTATATGCCATAAAAGCTACATTATCATTGGTGAAGTTCTTAAATGCAGCTTGTAGAAAATTAGTTCTCCATTCTTATGGAAACATAAAATTTTATTTTGTCTTATTATTTGTTTAAAACAAAAAAATTTAAAATGTATTGACTATAATGCATAAATGTAGGAGACCTGTACTTGATATTTGATTAGTATTGCTTAATAAGGAAAATTAGGTGAAGGAAATGACTATGTATTTTTGCAAGGAAAAATGTAGAGTTAAGTTTACCATTCTAGCTCTGAAAATACTGACAATTTGGGGCTATAATACAGTTGATGTCACACTAAATTTCAAATTCTACTATTACATTATTTTACCAATAACATAATTTCTGTTTTAAATAGTATCCTACTTGATGTTTACACATAGATGCTTTGGCCTTCACTACATAGAGTCAGAACTCTAAAAAGAAAAATGTTAAAATATCACTGTAGGGAAGCCTGGGTGGCTCAGTCGGTTAAGTGTCTGGCTTTGGCTCAGGTCATGATCCCAGGGTCCTGGGATGGAGCCCCGTGTCAGGATCCCTGCTTAACAGGGGAGTTTGCTTCTCCCTCTCCTTCTGACCCTGCTTGTGTTCTCTCACTTGCTCACTCTCTCTCTCTCTCTCAAATAAATAAATAAAATCTTTAAAAAATTTAATTAAATTTATATATATAATGTATTTTTATATATGATTTAAATAAAATCTTAATTTTTTTTAAATCACTGCAGCCACAAGCCCATGCTATATGGTTTGTAATGCTACAAAAGGTTTTTCTGTACATACTTAGCAAATTCCCATAAGGTTGTTAATATGCAACAGATTTAATTGCATCCATGCACTGATACTCCATATGTGTTATCCATATTGCTATATTTAAGTAGCTTGCATGCCAAAAAGACTTCATCAATAGGTAATAGCCATATACACTGCAAACAAGATATTTGGGCAAAACAAACTGAATAAACTTGCTTTTAGTCTTTTAATTCATTGAGGTGATAAATTACAGATCAAGAGGCACCTGGGTGGCTCAGTCAGTTAAGCGTCTGCCTTCAGCTCAGGTCATGATCTCAAGGTCCTGGGATCGAGCCCCGCATCAGGCTCCCACTTAGTGGGGAGTCTGCTTCTCCCTCTCCCCCTGCTCATGTTCTCTCGCTGTCTCTCAAATAAATAAAATCTTTAAAAAATTACAGATCAGTGATGACTGACTTGACCCACTTTCCTAGAACACAATTTTTTGGTGCCATTTATTTGACCATCACACTGTGTCCATCCATTCTTCTGAGTCCTGCTTGGCTTCCACTACTCAGAGGAGCTAGATGTGATGGTGTCCTCTACCGCTGCCTCTTCAACACCAGGAACATATGCACCAGTTTCTTTACTGAATTGAGGGTTAGTAAGAAGTAAAGAGAAGATCATGAGGCTGTTTCAGTGGAGGTGGTGGTCACCCACAGTCAGCTTTTGACTACAGAATTACAAGTGGCAGAAAGTGTCATCTAGTGCCAGTTGGTCTTCTCAGACCAGATCCTTGTTGTGTTGTTTAGAGCAGTCGTGGAAGGCTAGGCTCGGACCTAGTCCTCTAGTACTTCCAGCACTTTCAAAAAGACTTTTTTTTATAATGCTTTTCTGCTTTATTTACCAGAATAAGCTTCTGTTACACACAGCACAGAACTTACCTTATTTAAAACATTTTCATTTTTGGTAAATCACAGAATATCATCTAAAACACAAAAAAGAGGGGCACCTGGGTGGCTCAGCTGGTTAAGCATCTGACTCTTCATTTTGGCTCAGGTCATGATCTTGGGGTCATGGGATCAAGCCCCACGTCATATTCCATTCTCCGCAGGGAGTCTGCTTGAGATTCCCTCTGTCTCCCTCTGCCCCTCCCTCTCCATGCTCTCTCTCTCGCAAGTAAATAAATAAATCTTTTAGAAAGTGGGGCTTAGGCTGGACACTGAGAACTCAATACAGACACAAAACTGCAGTTTTTATTCTTTAGCAGCTTTGTAGAATTAATTGTTCTCTTGACTGTAGCTTCTTGTCTACCGTATTTCCTCAGCCTTTCTCCCAGAGGAAAGACTTTCTCCCGGGTACATGTAAATCACACACATTTCAAAAGCATTACGATCCTTTGGTGCTGATCTTGGGACCTGGCATTTGACAAGACATAAAGATTTATAGATAATCTTGACATTTAATGTTGTAGGAAATCCTCATTTTATTCCACATCTCTTTACATGAACTAGCTATAATGTTATTTCCTCTTTTTCTTGCATGTCTATATCCCAAATTACTTATGTAGGGACCTTATGAGAGAACAGAAATGTAGGCTACTTCTACGCATTCTCCTGGACCGAAATTAACTAGATGCTTTCTTAAAAGTACCTCATTCTATAGCAGTAAGGGTTGTGTGTTAGGTTGCAGGAACAAAAGAAAGGAATACACACAAACACAGATGATTTTTTTAGACTGTAATAGAGTTTCGGTCTTTAAAAGTTGAGCTTATAAAGTGAGAGATGGAGATGTAATGAGTGGGGCAGATAGAACAAGGCCTACCTGTGATGTATTCCTAAAAGGCTTTTGGATTAAATAGCTCACCATTCCAATCCTGGATCAGTAAATAGCTCAACCTTGTACATGTCCTCTCTTAAAGTTGGTGTGCTTTACTTTCATAACCTGCAAAGGAGAAACAAAAGATTTGCCTATCACAGTTGCATGAGAACCAAGTGACTCTACAGGTATGAATTGTCTAGTAAATCGGACCTTCCCTTGAAGGATTAGGATAGGGTGTAATATTTTTTTAGTAAGTATTCACTATGTCTTCTTTTTTTTAAAAAAGGAGTTATTTATTTATTTTAGAGAGATAAAGAGCATGAGTGGGAGGGGGAGACTGAGAGGGAGAGAGATTTCCAAATAGACTCCATGCTGATCATGGAACCTTATGCAGGACTTGATCTCACGACGATGAGACCATGACCTGACCCAAAGACAAAAGTCTGATGCTTAAATGACTGAGCCACTCAAGCGCCCCTTCACTATATCTTCTATTGTTAATGAAAAATCTACATTTTGTTAATCCACTGATGTCCACTTTTAACCATATGGATGTGAGTATCAGTGACTATTAATTTTTGAATAGAGGCTTTAGATGTGTTTGAGAAGCTTGCATTACACTCTAACAAGCCTGCCTTCCATCATGAAAAGAACATGCCCAAGTCCTCGCTCACTGCTTTATCAGTCAGTCTAGGTCCTGGAATGAGAGACAGGTAGAACAGACCTGAAGCACACCTGTGATTGGCACTTAGCCTAGCAGAGCCCAGCAGATCTAAGCCCACAGATAACCTGCTGGTCTAACAAAGAGAATTACATATTTGCTGCAAGTTGCTAAGATTTGATTTGATTTTTTATTTTATTTATTTTATTGTTCTACAAATTTGACTAATATAAGGGCCAATGAACATTCTATTTTTCTTATCCAAGCTTCAGAGATTTCCTGAAGACCAACCCCAGCAAGAGGAGACTTTACCTACTTAAACTAAACCTTTAGAGTGCAGTTTTATTGTTTTATTGTGGAACAGTGAATTGAACTTAGTCTCCTTCAAAGCTCTGGAACAAGTGACTTGTAACAAGCTTAATAATGAAAAGGTAGCATTTGCTGCAGCTTGACTACATAAAATAAGGCTTGATGAAAATGAAATATTAATATGCAGGTTATGTTAGATGCCGCTTCAGAGTTTCAGGAAAAATGAACAGTAATCAAATGAGGGTGTCACACAATACACAGCAAGCAGAGAGCCAATTATGTAAATGAATGCCCAAGGTTAGCATGATACAATGCTTTTTAATTTGACTAATATTAAAATCAACTTGTTCTTAATGTAATAGATGGTTGTGACAACAGTTAAAGAGCACCAAATGTTTTTGTAATCCCCTGTCAAATTAGAAATGCTGTTGTGAGTGACCTGCTTTCCTCAGTACAATACTTGAAAGACTCAAAATGCGCAATATTTCCTTGGTTTCAGAAACATTAAGACTAAAATGATTCTGAGATGAAAGTCATAATGACTAGTGTACATCTTCCTCCTTCAGCTGAGAATACATAACGGTGAACTCCTGTTGCCACAGTGCATTTCCAAAATAAGAGCTTCTCTCATTTAGCTGAATTTGCTTGAACTTAACAGAGAAACTGAAGATACATTTTTAAATTATATAAATTTTATTTCTGACTCAATATGAAAAAATCCTCAGCAGGATCTATGTTCATCTTCCATTTTCCTCCTTGCTAATCTGCTCACCCGGCTAGTTCACTTTAAAAAAAATTACTCACTATATAAAGAGACCATGGATTTAATTCTCTATATAAAGTAAATGTACATGTACACATAGATTTGTAAATCTGAAAATGAAAACACATGAACAGACACGTAAAAAATACAGCCATATAATTTTCAACACTAAAAGAATGCATTATCTGTACACCACTGGAACAGTTACCATATTTTAATTTTAATTTTTTAATTTTTTATTTTTTTAAAGATTTTATTTATTTATTTGACAGAGAGAGAGATCAGATCACAAGTAGGCAGAGAGGCAGGCAGAGAGAGAGGAGGAAGCAGGCTCCCCGCCGAGCAGAGAGCCCGATGCGGGCCTCGATCACAGGATGCTGAGATCATGACCTGAGCCGAAGGCAGAGGCTTTAACCCACTGAGCCACCCAGGCGCCCCATATTTTAATTTTTAAAGCCAAATGTAGTAATGATAATGTATCATTTGGGGAAGGTGATATCTTTATTTATAGTGTTTAGTTGTATACATATGAAATTGATTTTTCCTATAGAACAAGTGTAGAATTCTCATAAGCTATTTCTTCTAAGAAGAAATGACAAAATCATTTTCACCTTGACAGTGTTCTGAAAGTGTCAGAGTGTTTTTGTGCTAGTCTGAAATTTTCACCAAAAGGAAAAAAAAAAACAAAACAAACCCAGTATGAAGTAAAGGGGAGGTTTAGGGAAGGAGGCAATAAACTCACCTCTATATTTAGACATTTGTCTTTAGACACCAAGATCTGGAATTAGACAAAAGCAATGTGATTGTTGCTTATATTAAACACATTGATTACATATCTTTGAACATGATGATGAGAACTGATAGTGGATATTTCAAACATTTGTTCTTAATTCTTTAAAAAAAGTGAGGTTTTAATAAATTATTCCTCAGTTTCTGTACTAGGGTATCTGGACCTAATGATTATAATACCTGTGTATTTTATTTAAGAAAAGAAATATACAAGTTAAAATACAAAATTCTGTAAAGAGCCTAGAAGTGACTCATGTAATAAAGGGCCCTGGAGTTTATACTTCATTGGTTTCTAGAAACCCATTCTTGCATATAAATAATAATTGACAAAAGTTCTGTTCATGTTATTAAAAACTCTCCCTTCAAAGAAAAAAATCGTGTTTTGAAGTATTAATGTGTTGAGATTTCTAAAACAAAGTTAAACATAAAAAAATCTTCAGAAGAAATATACTAATTCACTATTATAAAATACTATTATACTTCATTGAATTTTAGTCTAAAAAATGTTTTAAGTATAATTATTTGTGTCACTCAGAAGTTTAGGGGAAATAAGTTAATGTTGATATGATTTCACCAATTTTTTTGAAGAACTTGTTTTTTTTAAAAGATTTTATTTATGTATGTATCAGAGTGAGAGCATGTGTGCATGTGAACTGCGGGAGGAGCAGAGGGAGAGGGAGAGAGAATCCCAAGCAGACTCTGCAATGAGCACAGAGCCCAATGCGGGTCTTGATCCTATAACCCTGAGATCATGACCTGAACCAAAATCAGGAGTCAGACTCTCAACTGACTGAGCCACCCAGGCGCCCCTCACCTTTTTTTTTAAATCTCTGCTTGCATTTTGATATATTATATATGAAATAAAAATATTTATTTTTAAGAGCAAAATCTATTGAATATCTCAATGAATGATGCTCAATGTGTAGTAATGAGCACTCAAAGATGCACCCATATACACACTTCCTTTTGAAAATCACAAATTACCTTATGCACATCAAGCACATAAGTTTTATTTTTAAAATCATTATCAAATGATATTTAAGCCTATTCAAGGATTTCAGATACTTAGAAGAAATGATGTTTCTCATTTTTTAATAGTTATATAAATGATAATGCAATTTTAAATAAAAACAATGCATAAATTTTTACTTTGGCTATTGCTATGTGAAGTAACTAAACTTTAGAAATAGCAATGATTTGGATTGTACTTCTATGATCACATGTTCATTACTTAAGTACAAAGAAATAGCCAGCCAATAAAATATCCAAATTACCTGTATTATTTTGTGCTCCAGTTTTAAATAGAATGTTAATAAAAGCTATAGAGTTCTACTGTCAAAGAAGGTACCCATTAGCCACATATGGCTAAGTTTAATTGTCAACTAATAAAATTGAATTAAATTAAAAAATTCAGCTCTTGACTTATCCTAGCCATAGTACATAGCCACTTGTAGCTGATGGCTACCATATTTGGTTGCATATTGAATGTTTCTATCATTATAGAATTTACACTACTCAATGTTATTACAGAGGCTCTGCAAAACTGTCTCAGAAATCATCCCTAAATCGACTGACAGAGTCTTCCACTAATGATTTCAAGATCTCTCAGACACGACCATCACATTGCTTTGTTTTTACAGCTTTGTCTTTATCTGCTATATATATGCTCCTGGTTTTCATTTATTTCAAAAATTGTTTTGCTATTAGAAAAAAGTGTGGTGCTCAATAACCTTGTACAATAACAAAATTAAGCATGCTTGAGAGGTAAAGTTTTTCTTTGTATGAAAATATTTTATTGCAACATATTTTAAATACATGGAAACATTGAAAGAAGAGCACAAAAGAAGCCCATATAAACCCTGTCTGTGTTTGAACTCTCCTTCCTCAGTAACTGAGGAAACCGTAAACAGGAACTCATTAAGATGTTAAATATCTGGATAATATGCAATCAAATCCAGTAATTGATAGCTATCGAACATATCCAACAATTTAAGAATACACATTATTAATTTCAATTATTTCAAGTACGCGAAGAACGTTTACCAAATTAAAACATATTCTGGGCCATAAAACACCCACAGTAAATCTCAGAAGGTTAAAAATGTACTAAATATATTTTCTTATTACAATTACATTAAACTGTCAATGAAGAAAAAGCAAACACCTAGAAAGTTGCCAAATATTTGAAAATCAATCATAATGCTTCTAAATAGCCCATAAGTCAGAAAGGGACTTAAAAGAAAAAGTTATAAGATATTTCAAACTGAATGTTAATAAAACCATAACATAGCAACATGTGTGGAATGAAGATAATGCAGTGCTCAGATGGAAATTTATAGCTTTAAATGTCTATCTTAGAAATGGGAACAGTATCACATCATTTGTCTAAACCTTAAAATTATACACTAGGAGAAAAAAAAGCCATATTAAAGTCACAGAAAGTTAAAAGAAGGGAATGATAAGAGAAAAAAGTAATCATACAGAAAAAGGACAACTATTTCATAAGTTTACAAAGCCAAAATTTTGTTCTTCAAAAATGTTAATAAAGTTGATAAACTAACCCCAAGTAATACTAATTCAGGAAACACAGGAAAAAAAATTAATACTAGAGTTCCTAACAACATGAACTCTGTGTGAAAAAAAATGGCAGATTAAATGGAAACAATTACAAAATAATTTGCCTTACCATAACAGAAAGTGGAACAAATGAAAATCCAAACAGCATTCTTTAAAATGAAAAAAAAAATCTTGTATTACAAACCTTTTCCATAAATATATATTGAGATGAATGATTTCACTGGAGAAAAAAGATCTATCATAATCTTTTAAATAATAAATAACACCTCTGTAACAAGCCCACATACTTTTAGAAAATAGCCGAGGCAGGTGTTCTTAACAACTTATTACAGGAAAGCAGAGTCAGGGCGCCTGGGTGGCTCAGTGGGTTAAAGCCTCTGCCTTCGGCTCAGGTCATGATCCCAGGGTCCTGGGATCGAGGCCCGCATCGGGCTCTCTGCTCGGCAGAGAGCCTGCTTCCTTCTCTCTCCTCTCTCTCTGCCTGCCTCTCTGCCTACTTGTGATCCCTCTCTCTGTGTCAAATAAATAAATAAAAAATCTTTAAGGAAAGCAGAGTCAGCCAAATATAAAAATCTGACATTGACATTGCACACACACACACACACACGTCCTTCATGAACATAGACCAAAAAAGTCATAATAAATGTTGATTAAAAAAATTCAGCCATATATAAGAAGGGTGATATGCCCATGATCAAATGCAACTTATGTGAATAGCCAAGTCAGTAAATTTAATAAGCACATCAACATCTTTTCACCAGGAAAGTCAGGCCCAGATCTTTCCAGAGCATGCCTCCATTGTTCATTCTCCAGCACCCAAGCTGTTGAGTGCAACCCGGTTAGCAACAGTGCAAACTTTGTCGTCATTCCAGCTTTCTGAGACCACATCGCAACTTCCAGTCAAGAAGAGGAGAGTGAGGAGATGACTGTTCTTGAACACATAATTCCATTAGTGCCTTCAGAGCTCATTGCTTCCCCACTGGTTCCATTCTGCATTGCTCTTACATTATTCCTGGAAGCTTAGCAGGGGCCGGCTCCTCAGCCTTTCCAAAGGTTTGGAGCCATTGAATTATCTGTACCAATGTCCTTGGTTTAAAATATGTAGAGTGATTTCTGTTTCCTCAACCAAACCGTGTTTGATAGACCCATATTTGCCTTCATATGTGAAAGCCAGGTACTTCATACTTGCTTAAAAACAATACAAATTATTTAATATAAACCTTAGCAGTTTTTGTTGGGATTGGATTATCATTTTAATGATTTCATCTTTACATTCAGCATATCTGCCATGTTATAAAGCACATATTCCATAAGAACGTGAAACTTGTGGGGATTTCTAGGAATGCTGGAATATTTTTGTAAATATTTAATATTTTTCATTTCAGTATATCTAGATTTAAAATTTATTAGACATTCAGCACTACTGCCATTATCTTCTTTTGGTGATTTTTGCATTCGTAGAACAAGGATCTTCAAGTTTGTTCAAGTTTCCTCATCCTTAATCAAACTCATGGATTTACATGTTTAAAATCTGAAGGAAAAATAAAAATTAAATGCCTGTGGGGTGGGGCCATAACATAATGAAAAAGGAAGTTCAGTGAATACAGAAATTTAAATAAATACAACTTCTACACTTCTCATTTGAGCTTGATTTCTGTTCCTGTGCCACTAGCATGTCCTACCCACATGACATAAGTGTCATTGTCTTTTTGTTTTGTTTTTTACACTCTTCCTGCTCCAACTTAACTTTACTGCCCCCTGTCTTTTGGCTTCTGGTCTGCTGCTTCATTTGTATTCATGTTACTTTGCATCTGTACAGTCAACCCAACATCTCAAAGGAAATTTTCTGCTTTAAAACCATTGAAATTTAAATATGATCTGTATGTGGGTTTCTGATTTGACTTGGTCAGTCTTGATCTACATTTATGATCGCAGAACATTTATTTAGGGTGATTCATTATATTTTCAAGATTGCTCTGGGTTTAAGTGATAAATTTTAGGGTGTCCCTACTTACAATAGTTTGCATGATCTATAAGTTACTCAACTCCTCAAACTCTATTTCTACATGCATTTGCTCATATATATTGTTCAATTTATCCATACTGGACTATTTTTATTTTCTCTGAAACACCAAGATCATTGCTGCCAATGTATTTATTTTTTAAGAAAGAGAGAACACACGTGAGCGTGAGTCAGGGGGAGGAGCAGTGGGTGAGGGAGAGAATCTCAAGGAGGCTCTACGCGTGGACCTGACACAGGGCTTGATCTCACAACCCTGAGATCATGACCTGAGGCAAAATCAAGAGTCTGATGCTTAACTGCCTGACCTACCCAGGTGCCCCCCTGTCAATGTATTTTGAAAGATTCTATATTCTGTGCCTTCATTATACATACTTCAACTCTTGTCTTTTTAATTTAATTAGGCTTATCCTTTAGTTCTTAGCTTGTATATGAATTCCATAGAAGGGTTTTCTTGAATAATCAATCATAATTTGATCATTCTGTTTCTTTTTTATGACTGTTTATCTTTCTCAACTAATAATTGCATATTTATTCTTCATTAATTTATTTCTTCTGTTACTTTGTGAACTTGCGATTGTCACGAGAAATGACTATTTAGTATACCACTATTTACATTGTGCCTAGAACAGTCTCTGGAATACAGAGTTATTTGCTATTTAAATAAATAAAAGGTAATCCTACTGCAAAAAATGATCATCCAGATAATCTACTCCTCCAGATGATTTCACCCACAATAATTATGCATTTAAAATACATTCATAAATATATGATTATATAAGCCAACTATTAAAAAGGATAATAGGAATAGTGCAAATGGTGATAATTCCCTAAGAAATTGTAGTCTTAGGCTTTATATATTCTTAAGGCTTTGTGTGAGGAGTTAACAAGGCTTTTGTGGAGGGAAGACAATGATACAATCATATTTATGCTAACTTACAGACTTTTATCTTTGTGATTATTATTGCCTTGATTTTGATATAGTGGAGTATCATTACTCTTTATTTGACATTATGCTACAGGATATGTGTCTATGAAATTGTGAGTCTTTAAAAAATAAACTGAATCATCCAAAATAGTTTTACATTTTTTCATTAGTGAAGGTAATCATTTTCTACTGACATGGCAATTTCAATGGTTTTCGTGTGAAATCTGAATGAGAGAGGGTTTATAGACAAAATTAATAAGAGAAACTGGTCACAACAAGTATAGATGATGCAGTTAGTTCCTAAAGTTGTTTTCAGTTCTCCAAGTCTTTTCATACCAGTCCCCATCCACTCCAGTGCCCATATACTCTTGTCCTTGCTTTGGACTTTGGCCACCCTCTAAGGTCATATCTCTAAGGACCTGTTTTCTGCTGGATTATATGTTCGACATTTGAATTCTAACAATGCCATAGTTACTAAGTGTTAAATCTTCAAAATTTGTCAGGACTTCCATATGAAATTTCAAGGAAACACTTGAATATAATACTGTGACACAAAGTTGTGATTCAGATTTTCATTATTTTTCAGTTACCTGACAAGTGGTGAGGTGATAACTCAGGGAGCTTCCATATGCTGGTACATTGGTTGTAGTTATTTTCTTATTGCATCAACGTGCTTATGAAGCTTAACTTTCTAGTGTAAACTGCTTGAAACACACACATGTGTATATTTAGTACATTCACATACAAACATGTAACATCGTGTAGTACAAGCATCACTACATTTAAGGCAGGATATCGGGACTTTAATTCCAGTTTCACCACCCTCTAAATATGTGTCCTTGGATATGTCCCAGAATAAACTTTTAGTATCAAAAATGAAAATGTCACAACTACTAAAAATGATTACTGTGGACATCAAATAAGAGGATACTAGTGAAAACAATAGGGACATTATAGATATTAATGCATCATTTATATATACATATATCCCATTAATAATTTAAGAACAAATAGTTAGGGCGCCTGGGTGGCTCAGTGGGTTAAAGCCTCTGCTTTCGGCTCAGGTCATGATCTCAGGGTCCTGGGATCGAGGCCCGCATCGGGCTCCCTGCTTGGCGGGGAGCCTGCTTCCCCCTCTCTCTCTCTCTGCCTGCCTCTCTGCCTCCTTGTGATCTCTATCCCTCTGTGAAATAAATAAATAAAATCTTTAAAAAAAAAAAAAGAACAAATAGTTAATGTGGATGTTACAGAGATCACTTATCACCTAATGGTGCACTTTTTTAAAATTGAAACAAAACTTTTAGTGTTTTCTCACCGTGATAATTGTGTGAATGATAGTAGCATAGTGTGTATGTTAAAAGTTCTTGCTTTTCAGAGACTAAGCCTTAGCCAATTGAATATTATCATGCTGATATTTTCTTTAAAATACCCCAGTAAAAAATAGTTAAGCTAATCAAATAAAGTAGCTAAATGAAATAGGTAAAAGAATGAATGATATGTTATCTAACTAAATATTTAAGAGTGATGTGTGGATGAATAAAAATGAAAAAAAAAGTCAAATTGCTGATAATTGCTAAAGTGGTTGATGTGTGGCTGGGATTTACTATGTTTTTCTCTCTGGCATGACTCCCAATAGAATTGAAAATAATGTTAAACATTCCTTTTGTTCCTCCCTATCTTTTTTGTTAAGTCCATATTATTATCCAAATAACCAAAAGGTACAAAACTACAAGAATAATTCCTTTACTTTCTAAAACCCTTAGTTGATAGCCTATTCTCAAATCTTGTTGAAATTTGGCTGACCCCTCTTGCTATGACTATACTGTTATTCCCCAAAGTAGAACTCTCCTTTGGAATCATTCTCATATTACATCATTCTGAATAAAAGCCAATACTTAAAAGCAGTCTTACTGATTTTTCTCACTTATTCTATTGTTTTTGACAATAAAATCTGTGATAAAAAAAAGCTAAAAAGCCAAAAATTATCTTTAAATTTAATCAAATGGATTTGATATCTATTCAAATGATGGTGATTTTTTCAACTTAAGTGATTAATATACTCTATTACATTAAGAGGTATGAAGCTATTAAGCATATTAGCAACCCTGAAAAAAACTTTACTTGTTTATGAGTCCAGTATTTCTAGACTTCATGTTACATTCTATCAATATTCTATCCATACTAGACACTTACATGTTTTTAAAAATCACAAGGAGGAAAATTTGCTTCAGCATTTAATGAGCTCAGAGTAAAACCATGTTTAGGAAATTGTGAGTTTGATTAATTCTAAAAATGTCTTTATATCCATTTTATTTTTTATAAATACTTAAAAAGAATAAAAATTGTAAGATCATACACACATAACATAGAGGTCACCCATTATAATGTACATTTCAAAGAATTCAGTTAATTTACACAGTATGAAATCATCACTACAATCTAGCTTAAGAATATTTTCATCATGACAAAATATTCCCCCATATCAGTTTCACTAAATGACTAAAGTATTAGGTCTTACTTCTCTTTTTGAAATTATATGTCAAAAGATAATATCCTAGATGATTTCAATGCTTTGAAACTTGTTGAGGCTTGTTTATGGTCAATTTGGTCAAATATCATGCTGTGAATAATTTTAGCATTGTACAATTTGTTGGAATTTGCGTTATAGTCTAGCAAATATAATCACTTTTGGTAAATGGTCTATGTTCACTTGAAATAAACATTCTTGAAAACTCAGCTGTCAGTCATGTCACAGCTCCTTTGACAATAATATATAAGTATTTTTTTCTGGGAAGTTTGAAGATAGTGTTTTTGATGTCTGGTTGCTTTTTTTTAAATATTTCATTTATTTATTTGACAGAGGAGGCACAAGCAGGAGGAGTGGCAGGCAGAGGGAGAGGGAGAAGCAGGCTCCCTGCTGAGCAGGGAGCCTGATATGGGACTTGATCCCAGGACCCTGGGATCATGACCTGAGCCTACTGGAGAGGCTTAACCAACTGATCCACCCAGGCGCCCGATGTTTTACTATGATATATCTTGATATGTTTGTAATTATTTGGTTTATGACTTATAGATGATCTTCATCCCATGGATTGATGACCACGCCCTATTAGCAGTCATAGTAGTAGGCTAGGTTTGTTATATAGTCCGTAAAAACAGTTCCTCACCTGATACCACATTTATTGAGCTTTAAGAAAAGATACAGGAGAGAAAAAAGAAAAGAATGTTCAGTAACAACATCTCAATGATCTCCTGACTCCCATGCATCTGAAGTTCTAGTCATTCTATATTAGCTGTAGATGTTCACAAGACTAGAGGATGAGTGTTCACAGACAATCTCAGCTCCAGAAAGCCATGCACCATGGGATTTCTTTGGCTTAATCACATAACCCTCTTGGGGAAATGTGACTCACTTCCATTTCCCAAACAAGCTGCAATTTATCATTCTTAGTTACTCAACACTAAATAAACAATCTCAACAAGGAATTACAAGTGTTTGGTCTGGCATATAGTCTTTGTTCAGATTCTCTTTCATCTTGGATAAAGTAGATACAGGGCAGTCCTGAGTGGTTCCATGAGTAAAGATTATACAAAGTATTCATGGGCAAAAGCTTTATGCATCCTGAGGCCATAATAAAAATCTTAGAACTTCTTTTTATCTATTTCTTTTTTTTACTTCCTCCCTAAACCAACCATCAAGGATTACCTTGGTATCCTTGCTACAGATTATCCAGAAAATTAAAAAAAAAAAACTCTTAAGGGGAAAAAATTACAGAATTAGAATTCTTTCATTAAACACATTAAATATGACCATAGTCCTAATAAGGTTTCTGCTAGTCCTTTACCAACTGGACTATTTTTCACATAACTTTACCTATTATTACTTGCAAATTTCTATAGATGTTGAAAGAAGTATTTAACTGTATGTGTGTAACTTTTCAAAAGCTAAATTTATTTCTTCCTTTTTCTGTTATTAGTCTCCATGTATATCAGTTTGAATTTTAAGTCAGCTATTCAAAATGCATGTTTTCCTTGGAGATCATTTTCTATAGAATTTCATTCTTGTCTAACTGTATATTTCAACCAAAAATACATTTTTTTACCCTATAGAGTTGTTGAAGTATTAGTGTAATGACTAATACACCACATGTTGGTTAATAATGATGTCAGTGTTTTATTTCTTCTTAGAAAACAAACAAAAATGCTCTTTCTCATGTACTGTACATCTCCTGAGGGTCCTTAGAGGCTATTACTCTGTAAACTCTAAGTTCCATTTATCTGGAAGTTTAACTATAACTAACTTGCAGAAAACATGTTTTTCTTTGACATATGTTTCCCAAAATCGCTGAGGAAGGTCACTCATCTGCCTTAGATGGAGTCAATACAATGTTGATCATTAATCTGACTGCTTTAATCAATTGTACTAGGAAATATAAGTTCCTTATTAAATTGGGGTACAGTGGTAAAGAGGGTGCAGCAGTAAATAGCACAATTGATAGTGGTGTTTTTTATTATATCTGCAGACCATGGGATTCCACCAAATCAACCTCATTATCCCAAGATTCCAGCTTTCCCAGCCATGTCCTTTAAATACATTGGAGTATATTGTAATTAACACATTAACAATATTTTCTTTAGTGAAGGTATACACCCTCTCCAGGATTTTCAATGAGATTAATGCTATGCTAGTTTTGAAATAGTTGTATTTAGCTTTCTCAGACTTTTTGGTTGACTACCAAATGTGTCCAATTTCCTGGAAGTGAATGACAGTAGGGTCTCCATCTAGGACTTACCTTGTTATCATCATTGTGCCCAAACCTCCAGATAATAAGATTCCCTTTAGATCCACACAGTCAGTCTAGGTCCCAAGATCCCCAGTGCCCTGTGAATTGGGGCCAGTGTCGATTAAGTTACTACAAATGCTATGTCTATTGAATACTGTGGCATTGAAGCAATTTACGTATAATGTATTTGCCTATTAGAATTGTGTCTCCCAGGAAACGTGTTGTCCTTCGTACCTAGGAAATTCCCTGAACAGGATGTCATTCTGATTCACAGCAACACATGCATCAGATGTCGTATGCCAGTCAGAGTGAATCTAGTCAAGCTCAGAGGGAAGATTTATCTCCGGGCTGAATAGGAACCAATATTATAAAAATAATAAAAAAATATATAACCCAAACGAAAATTTCCACACGCCTGTATGCAAGTGAAATATCACAGGACACAGATTGATGTCTTTCCTTCAAATCATCAAAGTATACTTGTCAGGTAAATCTCATAGGTTGAATTTATTCAGTTCTTCTCAGAGGATAACAAATCAGGGATGTCTTTAGGAAATGGCCATGGATTGGCACCAGAACTGAAAGAAACAAGAGTGAATATTCTTTTATTCTGATAGGAGTTCTTTGAAGAGAGTGATGGTATCCTTTCTCAGCATCATTTTCCATTTATGGACTGAATTATGTGAAGAAGAGTATCATTTCACCACATCTCCAGCTGGGGTTCCAAGGCTGAACGCTGGAGGTAAAGTTAAATAGCCAGGGTAGAAAACACAGATTTTGGAAGAAACAGTTTTTGATGCATAATAAACTGGAAAAATATACTAAAATGAAACCTAGGTAAATACACAGCATGGAAGCAGTGTTGAGGTGAAACTATAGATTAACCTGTGTGATCGAATGGTACGGGATGCATAATTGGAATGAATGGGACTATAAATGGGAGCAACTATCATTGATGGCTTATAGTTGGATGTTGGGCAAGTCTGAACTCTGTTTTATTGGTATGCTAAATAGAAACTTTAGGAATTTTTGAATGCAGAAATTTTGTATTCAGTGAAAAGATGGCAGAAGGAGGCATTCTAGACCCAAAATATCTCCACTTGCGAGAGTCCCCACTGGCCTCTAAGAAAACTGAATGGTTCCTGAAAAGTAAATGCTCACTCTCATGGCATGAATTACATACTTCCTCTAATAGCATCTGCTGCCAGGTATGATGACAGGCTAAAGTATAAAATTGACTGTTAGGCTGTCATAGAGTTGGCTAAGGTTTCCTTTTATGTTCTATCTCAATTTTGAAGAAAGCTAAGCACATATTCTCCTTCTCTTTTTCTTTCCTTTCCTTTCCTTTCCTCCCCCCTCCCACCTTTTTTTCAGTTTATTCACCAATCTTTCCTTGGAGTGTCTGAATTTTCCAGTGTACTGCTACATCCTGATGATATGAGAAGTATAGACTTGATTCATTATTACATTGATTATATCATAGCATTATCTTACAGAAAAGAAAGGCAAGAAATTTTGGAAATGGAATAGCAGATATGACTGAATGTTATAGCATGTGTAAAATATATATTGGGGTACATAAATAATGGTAAATTAAACCACCTAAAGTACAGGGCCCAAATGATTCTGTCAAATTATTAGAATAGCTTGAGCATGGCCCGCAAAAGACATTCCACAAAAAATATGATACACAGACATACGGCTGCATTCTTCTAACAATAAAGTACTATAACACGATATGAAACTTGTCACAATTTGGTGGACACATATACATCACATATCCTATACAAAAAGTTACCAGAAATGAATCTGAATTTGTCTAGGGTTCAGAACAAAAAGAGATGTTTGAAAGAGTTGCAGTACCAGAGGTGCCTTTAGGGAGATACGATGCTAATGCAGGAATGTGTCGTTGATGATTGTAGGTGGCCATTAGCTTATCTGTGAGCTGTTGGCAGCCTTCCCTTTTGGAACCAATAGAACCTCAAAAGAATTTCACTATCTTGTTTGCTGACTGGACCAAAAGCTAAAAGTGTCAGAAACAAAAAGCAAGCCACTTTACCATGGAATCTTCCAAATCTCATTTTCATATTTCAGTTGGAAATCTATTACCATTTTGCCTCCAGAAGTTAAAAAGCAAGACTTGAAAATAGGCAGAATTGGGAGAAGCATATAGGGTTGTACAGGAACACCTAGAATCTTGTCCCCAGGTGGTGATATTTGGATATTTAAAATCATGTGACGTAACCAAAGATCTGTTCTTATTGCCAAGCAAATGGACTCTCTTTATTTTATTTTTTTTTAAAGATTTTATTTATTTATTTGACACAGAGAGAGAGATTACAAGTCGGCAGAGAGGCAGGCAGAGAGAGAGGAGAGAGGAGGAAGCAGGCTCCCTGCTGAGCAGAGAGCCCGATGTGGGCCTCGATCCCAGGACCCTGGGATCATGACCTGAGCTGAAGGCAGCGGCTTTAACCCACTGAGCCACCCAGGCGCCCAAATGGACTCTCTTTAATTGGATAAGTTAAAACAGTTCTCCAAGGGGAACCCAATCATAGACATTTCTGTGGAGAACATGAGGGGAGAATTACATTTGGTTATGCAGCTTCCTCCAACTCCAGAAAAGAAAAGGAAAGAAAAGAAAAGAAAAGAAAACAAAAACAAAAATAAAAACAAAAAAACCCGCAGTTGCTGATTCAGATGGGGTTTAGAATTCAAAAGCAGATTGCCTTCTGATCCTTGGAGGTTGCTATTTGAGTATATGAAATGATAAGGCATAGAGGCACTTGGGTCTTATCATATCAATAGAACAATACATTCCTTAGTCACAAACTAAAGCTGCTAATGCAGTAAAGTGCTTTTCAGAAATAATAAAGAAATGGGGTGCCTCAGTGTCTCAGGCAGTTAAATGCCAAACTCCTGATCTGAACTCAGGTTTTGATCTCAGGGTTGTGAGTTCAGGCCTCCATGCTGGGTATGGAGCCTACTTAATAATAATAATAATAGTAATAATAAGGAGGAGGAGAAGGAGAAGAAGGAAAAGAAGAAAAAGAAGAAGAAGCAGAAGGAGGAGGAGGAGGAGGAGGGCAAGAGGAAGAAGAAGAAAAAAAGAAGTTACCGGAAGATAGCTTCGGAAAAGAGTCTTGGAGGAAAAGATTCAGGAAGTATAGTTGGCAGTAGCCTCAAGTGGCTTCAGATGGGCCCTGAGAAGACATAACTCTACTTCGGGGGCTGCTTATCCTCTCACCAAAAGTACCTGAGGAAGAAGTAAGAATTTGGAACAAAGGATTGTGCCCCAATGTCTTTCATTGGGTCTTTACATCAATATAAACTTCTCACTGGAGGCAATGTGCAAAAATGCACAAAAAGCAAAATTTTGTACAGACCTGTCAGATCCCTTATTTCCATCAAGTATTGGTTAAGTTGAGAGTTGGAATGAGGAAAAAAAAAACACCTATTAACAAAAATGCAGCTGAAAAGTAACATTATATTTTGCAAAAATGATCTCTTTTCTATGCCCATGCTTCTATTTGGATACTGCCAAGTGACCTATCTCCCAGTTCATTTTTTTTTTCTTTAGCTGTACACAATCTGTTAAATTACTTTTAGAGTTCTTAATTCCATATTTCCTAGAACATCTAGATTTTTAAAATTCATTTTGTCAGACACCAATTTACTGTTAAATCTTCCATGCATTTTTTTCTATTTTCTAAAAATTTTCTCGGGGCACCTGGGTTGCTCAGTGGGTTAAGCCTCTGCCTTCGGCTCAGGTCATGATCTCAGGGTCCTGGGATCGAGGCCCGCATCGGGCTCCTTGCTCAGCAGGGAGCCTGCTTCCTTCTCTCTCTCTCTCTGCCTGCCTCTCTGCCTACTTGTGATCTGATCTCTCTCTCTCTCTGTCAAATAAATAAAAATCTAAAAAATTTTTTTTTATCTATATTCTGGAAACTATTAAGTGTGATTAGTTATCTCTTTGTTAGGTAGCCTCAATACATGAATTACCTGTGGGAATAATTCTATTTTATTTTCTTTGATTTCTAGTCAAGTGTTACATTTTGTGTTTGTGTTTATATGTGCCCATATTTGTGAGTCTAGTACAGTTTTTTTAAGACTTTATTTATTTATTTGACAGAGAGAGCAAGCACAAGCAGGGGTAGCAGCAGGCAAAGAGAGAATCAGTCTCCCCACTGAGCAAGGAGCCTGATGTGGAACTTGATCCCAGGATCCTGGAATCCTGACCTGAGCTTAAGGCAGACACTTAATCAACTGAGCTACCCAGGAATCCTTGTGAGTCTACTAAAGTTTGACAATGCTAGACATTTCGAAAAAAGAAAAATTTTATAATCTTCAGACAATGTTATCCTCCTTCGGAAATAATTAACCTTTCCTTCTTTTAGGCAAATAGAGTGATGGCTATTCTCATTAATTATGGACTGTCTTGAGTTGAGGGTATATTGCAATCCCTATAAATCAAGGTTTACTTTGGATTTGCCCTTGGGTTTCCAGAGTTTTCAACTATAATCCCCTTTTATTTTGGGGCCCATTACTCTAATTGTTTTTGAACTCCAATATTTGCCTAATAAAGCTTCCGAAAATGTCCTGTTTGCTTGTCAGAGACTTTTTGCTGATTATTTTAGTCACAAATCTCAGGCAACTTCAGTATTCAGCAAATATATTAAGATGGAAATCAGTCATGTATTTTAAGTTCCATGTCTCCACCAGAATTCATCTGGCATTGTTGTCTAGTCACAGTGCTACTCCCTGGGCTACCATCTGAATCTTCTACCTCCTGCTCTAATCAGAATTAGGGAAGTCTCTTAGAGTAGAAGTAGCTATAAGAGGTAGGTGATGACTCCAAAAATTCTCCTGCTTTGTGCCCTTGCCCCTCTAATTCTGACTGGTACAGTTAGCTCTTCGTTGCCTTCAAACAGATCATATCTGTGTTTTGATGGCTTTTCTAGTTATTTTAGGGAGAAGGACTGATAGGCTGTCAGAATTTTCTCTTCTACAAAAAGAGGAAATATACCAAAGCACAGTTCATTAGACTTTTCATATGAGGGAAATTACAAGTCATTATTAGACTGCCTTGTTAGAGCTCAATGGCATATTTATGTGTAAAATAAATATATAACAACATATTGAACTATAGGGGTTATAGATACACATCTTAAATTTTAAAAAATTATAGGAAAGAAAGTGGACACAGAGATCTTACTTTCCCATTAATTCATTCTTGTAAAAAACAATGTGTGTTTTATTGACATTATAAATGCCTCTGCATTGATAGTATGTGCTTAAATTTTGACCAGCCAGGCTACCTACCTCAGTCTTACATAGTTATTAATGATGTCATTCATGATGCATACTGGAAGTATATAACTGCAGTGAGTTTTTGAGTGTGTGTGTTTTGCTCCTTCTTTTTTATTATTGTATAATTAAAATACTATGCTATATTAATTTCAGTTGTACAACATAATGAGTCAACAATTCTTTTTTTTT
>LNAC01000127.1:3361625-3414217 GCA_002007465.1 Ailurus styani | reverse complement strand
AGAGCCCGATGCGGGCCTCGATCCCAGGACCCTGAGATCATGACCTGAGCCGAAAGCAGAGGCTTTAACCCACTGAGCCACCCAGGCACCCAGTGAGTCAACAATTCTATTACTCAGTGCTCACTAAGAGATGTGTAGTCACCATGAGAGGGTGTATTTTGTCTTTTATTTTTTTTTGTCTTTAGGGTTTTTTATGGGTTTTTTTGTTTTGTTTTTTTTCTGATGAAATATGTCAAAGCAAAGTGTTTATATTAGAACACTGAGTTTTTGCTATTTATAGAATGGGCAAAAATCTTTTATCTCATCTGATTGTAAAATAACTGTCCTCTAATAATAATATGTATTATATACATTATTTCAATCAAAAAACATTATTCACAGTCATATTTTACCTAAAAGTCTTATTAAATAAAAGTGAGCTTCTTTTCTCCTTAGTTATAGCATTTGGTTCCTAGTAAAAAATAATGTCACATCTTAATTTTTTTTCTTATACAATAGTATTCATTATCTCTAATGCATTTTATATTTAGCTTATTATTGTGTAAATCATAAGCACAATATTGAAAAATATTTTATTTTTTCTAAAGTAACCAATACTGCATTTTTATTACTCTTGCTATTGTTAATGTTATTGCTACTAATTTCTGAATGCCAAGAAAGGAAGCTTAATCAAACAGTGAGTTGAGTAATTAAAATGCCTTCCCAGCTTGACCCAGTCTTATCAACCCCGGGACCAAATGTCCATGTTCTTTTTTTAAGTAAACTGTATTGAGTCAGAATCGAGCCACAGTACTGTGTTGTGATACTGTGGCCCTTGATTAAATTCACAGCATCTTCATTGCAACAGGAAAAGTTTATAGTCATATGTTCTGACTGAAAGTGGGGCATACAAAAGTCCCAGTGTGGGCCATTATCTGATCCGTTATGATGGCAGGTCTTTTGTTAAAAGTTGATTTGTAGGCTAATTTGGAAATTATTAGAATGGATTATTTCTGCATGTTATCCAAAAGTGGCCTTGGGCTATTGGAAATTATGGTAGCATAATTATTATCACAGGGAGATATATTTTGTTTGCCTGAATTCTGTTTCTGGCTATCTTTGTGGATATTAAAATTAGTGTTATCTCTGCTATTAAATAGCACATGTGGATATTTTTGTGTCAATAAAGAGGCAAAACAATGATTATTAAATGATCGAATTATTTGATCAATAGGCATTCAGATTGTAGGAACCAGAGAAAACATAATATGATAATACACTTTGATTTTTCTGGTTTAAATAAATGCCTTTAATGACTTTCATAATTTTAATCACTATAGATGTCTGTCTGTTTCATTAGTAAATATTGGTGCGGGAAACTCCCAGGACACATTACTCCTTAGTATCCCATTCTAGAATTTTAGTACCTGCTCATGGGTTTTTTGTTTATTTTGGTAATAGCAGATATGCAATAAATATATAAAAATTATGTATTTATCATATAGTTAATGGACAAACATTTTGAATAAAAGAAGTATCCATTTAATGTCTTCCCACTTAACTTATTCCAAAGAAAAACTTCTAGACCCCTAAGATCATAACCAGTCATGAAAAAAAGAACAATGTTTTATATTAATTACCTCTCAAGTACTATTTCTAAGATATATAGCATAGCCTCTGCACATGAAATCAATAAACTTAAAAGAATAATCTTCCTTTCTCATTGACTACCTTCATCTGTTTTTTGACTTCTATTTTTTTAGATTGGAGTAATGACTTCCAGATTTTTATGAAGTTGTGCTAATTATATATGAAAGTTTATCATAATTATCATCAATTAATGATCTGTTCTGGTCCCTTCAAATCCACTACAGCTAAAATTCAAAAAATACTGGAACTGGGGAACTGGAGGTCAAGAGAGATTCTGGGATCCAGGAGGCCGCAGCCAAGCAGGAAAAGGCTCAGTACCTGGGTGGCAGGAAAATGGCCAGGGTGTGGAGGGACTGCTAATGAAGAAGGCCACATTTGACATCCAGGTCAATACCAGCCCAGCACAGGCTGAGCAGCCTATCAGCTTCAGGTGGCCAAGGCTGAGGAGATCTGAGGAGAAGCAGGTACAGCAGTGGGTGGTGGAGCAGGTCCACCAGGTGGCAGTGCAGGGGCAGGAACTAACCCCAGAACAGAGCTGGAGGAAGCCACCAGAAGCCTAGGGCTACAAGCTGGAGCCCTCGCCAAAGCAGAGATGTCCCAGCTGATTATGCACCCACAGGCAGAAAATGAGCGTGCGAATATGTAAGGAGCGCAAAGCCTTTACCTCAGAAGCAGGAGACCTGGGGGTGCCTGGGTGGCTGAGTTGGTTAAGTGTCCTACTCTTGATTCCAGCTAGGATCATGATCTCAGGTTTGGAAGATCGAGCCTCGTATTGAGCTCACGTCAGAGTCTATGCTGGGCATGGAGCCTGCTTAAGATTCTCTCTGTCTCCCCGCCCCCTCTCTAAAGTAAGTAAATAAATAAAAAGGAGGAGAGCTGGGTGAGACTGAACAGATAGCCAGGAAGGCAAAAGCATTCCAGCTGTACCAGGAGGCTGCTCAGAGGGACACACTGCTAAAGGAGCTTCCCCAGGTGGCACAGGGGGTCAGTAGTCCCTTGACCATAGCTACTAAGATCAAACTGGTGTCCAGTGGAAGTGGGGGCTATAGGGATTGGCCAAAATGCTCCAGAAAGCTGCAGACATCCTAAGCTGCCTCTTTGAGAACACGCAGAGATACACACGTCAGCATCTCAAGTGAACCACGAGCTTCTGTCAACAGCCTGAGCCCTAAACCTTCCCTGAGGCTTAGCTCCATGGTTCAAGTGGCCTGAATCATCCCCATATTGCATAGACTTCAGTGGCCTTCCTGAGTATGTTCTTTGACAGTGGGAATCAACCCATCATGTGTCCTTGCCAAGTAGCCTGTACCTTGCCTTGGAGAGGAAGGGAGGTTCTCCTTCCCACCCTTACATTGGCAAAGATGGTCAGTCCCCCCGGGATCCCATGCCAACCTTCTGATTATCCTATCCCACCCCCAACTTAACTTCTTAATTAAATTCCACTGTCTGAGCCTGTTGTCTGGAATTGTTTCCTGACCATGACTGAAGGATGGCCTGGAGGCTCTCAACTTCACTTGTCAAATAAATTGCATTGATAAGTTTTTTTTTTTTAAATCTGGTTAATTATCTATAACTAATGTAATCTCCACTGAATAACATACAATAAAGAAAACAAACATTTTGGGCTGTTAAACATGGTACAAATTATACTATTTTGGAGGGGAACCCTCCCCCCCACCCGGCTTCTGCCTAATTTTGCAAGCCTCGGTGTGAGATAGGACCTATTTTTCCACTAAAGAAGCGAATGAACATAAAAATCCTTTATTCTCATATTGATCTTAAGGTCACAGACAAAATAAGCTCCTAACTAAGATTTTATGTCTGCAGGAAATAACTCAAAAACAAAGGTCAGTTTAATATTCAACTACAGAGGCATTTCCAAAAGCTGCAAAAACAGTGACCAGTGGTGGCAGCAATCTTAAATAGTAGCACCATTGCAAACAATGAGAAAATGAGATTTTTTTTTGGTAGTGTTGATGGTGGGGTGTCCATATGCTTGTGTTAGTTATCTAAATGTGGTTACCAGGAAAAATACAAGATACATGGTTAAATTAGAATTTCATGTGAACAATAGTGTCTGTTTCATGGAACAGACACTACTTTTGTTATTGTTGCTGCTGTTATTGAACAGATTTTCCAATTTAACTGGGCACCCTGTATTTTTTTGCAGGGGGGGGTTAAATTTGTGATTTATCCAGTAGCCTTATATTAAATGATTTTTATCTTATGTTAGTAGATTCTTTGCTACCAAAATGTTATGATTTTATGAGACTCCATACCATGAAGGGGGAGCTTCAGATAATAGGTACTAGTTTGTTCATTTTAATTAGAAATAGTGAGAAGATTAAAAAGGTATCTAATATATGCTGGGTTCAGAGGATGGAAACACTTGCTAAATAAGCATTGCAAAACACTTGTTAAATTGGAACACTCTTTACTGTTGGAATCAAAGGACTTGGCATTTAGGAACTGAACAAGAAATCTTCAATGTTGAAGTGCGTTGGTTACTTTGAATCTTAAGTGTAAGGAAGTCTGCACATGTGCCAAGTGTGGTACAAAGAGAACTTGTTTCAAAAAAAGAGAAAAGAGAACAATATGGCACCGCCAGGAAAAGCCCATTTTCCCTGCAGTTAAATATTAAATTTGACTGCTAAGCAAATAACCTAGAACCTGGCAGATTTAGAAAGCTTATTTCTCTATAAGAAGGTAATGTTCACGGGAGCAGACAGATGAAGACTAGAGACTGAAAAGAATTATATGGAGCACAAGAGAATCCTGAATATGAAAAGAGTTGAATATCTTCTCTTTCTCTTCCTTTAAGTGATTCTACCTGACAATAGATGGGGTAAGTCAACTTGTGAGGATGAAGCCACACTGGAAACAAAAAGTAAATTACAGATTAAGCACATGATGTCGTTGTGATCTCTTCTGAGGTAGTCTAGAGAGAAGGTAAAGAACATTTTAAGAACACTCAAGCTGCAAAAGTAGAGTATGGAACCAAATGGTTCAGAATTAAATCCTAGCTTCCCAGTCTTCTGGTCATGTGATACAAATTATCTTCACTAATGTTATTATGGAATCACTTCCAATATGCTAAAATGTCAACAATAAAAAATGTTAATAACAGGGGCACCTGGGTGGCTCGATCAGTTAAGTGTCTGCCTTCAGCTCAGGTCATCATCCCAGGGTCCTGGAATAGAGTCCCATGTTGGGCTCCCTGCTCAGTGGGGAGTCTGCTTCCCCCTCTCCCTCTGTCCCACCCCCTGCTTGTGCTCTCTCTGTCAAATAAATAAAAATAAAATCTTAAAAAAAATGTTAACAATTTTGTGTGACCCATACTAGTCTAGGACAATTAAGTTCATTTTTATATCAAAATTTTTTATAAGTGAAGAAATATCAGTTATTATTTGCTTCAAATACATATGTCAAAATATATATTGTGCCTAAAGTCAATGTTGTTTTTTTTTTTTTTTAATCTTCTTTAAGGACAAAAGTATTGTCAAGTAACATGATGCTGGTGAGGATGTTGAGCAATGGAAACTCTCATTCATTGCAGAAGGGAATGCTGAATGGTACAGCAGCTTTGGAAGACAATTTATGGTTTCTTACAAAGCTAAACATACTTACTATTTGATCCAGTCATTGTTTTCCTTTGGATTTACCTAAGAGCTAAAAAATCATATCCACATAAAAGCCTGCACACAGATATTTATAACAGCTTTACTCATTCCCAAAACTTGACAGCAACCAATATGCCCCTCAGTAGATGGATAAATAAACTGTGATACATCCAGACAATGAAATATCATTCAGCTCTAAAAAGAAACATGCTGCCAAACTATGAAAAGACATGAGGAAACTTAAAATGCAAATTATTAAGTGAAAGAACCAGCCTGAAAATCTGTATGATTTGGAATTTATGACATTTTGGGAATGGCAAAACTATAGTGACACTAAAAAGATCAGGGGTTTCAGGGGGAGAGGAGGTGAGATGAATACAGGGAGCACAAAGGATTTTCCGAGCAGTAAACTACTCTGTATGATGCTACTATGATGGACACATGCCATTATATTTTGTCCAAACTCGTAGAATGCACAATACCAAGAGTCACCTGGAATGTAAACTGTAATTTTGATGTGTCAATAAAGATTCATCAGTTTTAGCAAGCATACCACTATGGATAAAGGTGGAGGCAAGGCATGTGGAGGCAAAGGGTATACACAAATCTCTGTACCTTCTTCTCAATTTTGCTGTGAACATAAAAGTGCTCTGAGAAAATAAAGTCTTTAAAAAAACATACGAACACACAAAAACTCAACAAGGACATTACACGAAATTAAATTTACAGGTCAATAATCCCATGTAATCACAAACACACTGAAATGGAAAGTTAGTTTAAATTTGAAAATCAATCGGTATAATTCATTAATTAATAAGGAGAAGTCTCTTACAATTTTCTCAATAGATACAGATCAACCATCCTTGAAAACAAGAGCAGCATAATAAAGATAGAAGGGAATTGTCTCCATATAATAAATATGCCAAAAAAAAGTGTTATAGGTAATAGCGAATTACTGATAGATTGATCCTGACAGTGAAAACAGACAAGGATACTCACTACCACCATTAGTATTCAACATTGTAGTGGAAGTTCAAATGAGTAAACTCTGATGTTTAAAGATTGGAAAGAAAGAGTACAACTGTCATCTTTCCCATATGAATGCGTAAAATTTTAAAATAGCTTGCTCCAAGGGGCGCCTGGGTGACTCAGTCATTAAGCGTCTGCCTTCAGCTCAGGTAATGATCCCAGGGTCCTGGGGTTGAGCCCCGCATCAGGCTTCCTGCTCTGTGGGAGGCCTGGTTCTTCGTCTCCCATTACCCCTGCTTGTGTTCCCTCTCTTGCTGTGTCTTTCTCTGACAAATAAATAAATAAAATATTTTTAAAAAAATAGCTTGCACCAAAATAGTGTAATTGACCAATGAAGGTAACAAAGTTGCTAAATACAAGGTGTATATTAAAACAATCGATTGTATGTCTATGGGGAACCTGGATGGCTCAGACAGTTAAGTGTCCAATTCCTGGTTTTGGCTCAGGTTATGATCTCACTGTGTTAGATCAAGCCTGACATTGGGCTCCATGCTCAGCAGAGTCTGCTTCAGATTTTCTCTCTCTCTCCCCCTCTGCCTCTCCCCTTGCTCATGCTTTCTCTCTCTAAAATAAATAAAACCTTTAAAATAATAGATTGTATTTCTATGTATGACAGACAAATTTATAGAAAAAATCATGTCAGTAACATGAATAGATTTAATAGAATACATGTAAGGAATACATTTACTTAAAATACATGATATATCTTCATAGAAATCTATGAAACACTATTGAGAGAAACTTAAGAATATCTAAATAAAAAGGGATACTCTATATTATTTTATTGAAAAATTCAACATTATATATATGTCAACCCATTGCAAAAGTAATATAGAAATTATGTGTCTACTAAGATGTCTGTAAGTTTCTTTCCTATCTTCCTGTCTTTTTTCTTTTTTTTTTTGAAAAATGGATTTATAAATGTGGAAACTATTATTTAAAAGGAAAAGGCCAGAAGTACTCAAGGTAATCTTAAGAAGAAGAGAATTAAAGAACTATCATATATCAATAGTTATTTTATATTTGAAATGATTAAAAGAGTGTGGTTGGAATGAAATACAATAGAAAAACCAGAATCAGATATATGCATACTTGATCACTTGTTTTGAACAAAGTTGGTAGGTACTGTGGTGCAATTAGGTAAGGACAGTTTTTCAATTAGTTAGGTAGCATCGTATGTCCTTATAGAGAGAGAAAATGAAATAGAACTCCTATTTGACATCATTTACAAAGATAAATTATATAGGAAATATAAAACAATAAATATACTACAATTTAAAATGAAAATAACCTAAATATCAGGACTAGGGAAAATTTTTTATAGGATATAAGAAAAGTCGTCTTTATAATAAGAAAAAATTGTTTTCAAAATAGATTCATGGAGTAGAAGAATATATTTGCAACGTATGTAGTCAAATAAGGAGTCTAATCCAGAATATATGTTAAGAACTCCTTCAAACCATAAAAAAAAAAGCAGACATCACAATATAACATCAGGTAAGAGATTACAACATAGTACAAGAAGATATCAAAATGGCCAATGAACATATGAAAACATAAGTGAAGCTGGAGCACCTGAGTGGCTAAGTTGGTTAAGCTTCTGCCTTTGGCTCAGATCATGATCCCAAGACCCTGGGATCTAGCCCTGCATTGGGCTCCCTGCTCAGCAGGGAGTCTGCTTCTCCCTCTCCCTTTACCCCTTCCCCCTGCTCATCCTCTCTTACTCTCTTGCTCTCTCAAATAAATTAATAAAGTCTTAAAAAAAACTTAGGTGAAGCTGACAAAGAGCACTGTGCTAAAGAAAGAAGCACAGGAGAATATATGCAATGTGATTCCACTTACTCAATATAAAGAGTGGGGGGAAATCACAGAAAAGTATACAATAGGTTTCAGTCTGTGACTATACCAAGAGAAAAATGATTATTTTCATAAATGCCCACTTTTCAATATATGCTGTATTTATATATATGTTAATGCAACTACATGCAACACATAATATGTGTAAATGCAACTGTGTGTGTGTGTGTACATGTGTGCACGNATATGTTAATGCAACTACATGCAACACATAATATGTGTAAATGCAACTGTGTGTGTGTGTGTGTACATGTGTGCACACTCACCTGTCTATGCATCAAATCCATCCTTCTAAATCTCATATATTCAACTAATTTCTTTTTTTACCTGTGCTAGAATACAAGTAATCATATTCTGTACTCAGTGATCAAATTGGAAAAAAAAATCACCAAATTTTGTCTTCTTGCCTATAGCAAAATTATATTTCCCATTGCTCTCATCTTTTATGCTTCAGGTCCTCAAAGAATTTTTTTCAACCTAATTTTGGGAAAAAGAGCCTCCTAGCTGATCTTAATACTTCTTTTTTTGGATAGTAATTGAATAGTGGTGTCTCTCATCACAAAATCACAGGATCAGGATGAGAATTTGGTCTTGTTTGGTGTATGAATCCGGATAAACCGGTTATGCTGAAGTGATAACTTGCTCTGCTACCAACCTTAGTGATGCATCACAAGATGTTTTATTTTCCCATAGTACATAGCCACCTCAGACCTGGACGGGCTGCTTGTTTTCCTAAGCCAGCGATTCAGACAGAGAATGTTTATCTTGACAGGTCCTTGCTCAAACTGTATCATGGAAGAGGCAGATGGGGGAATTATGCGGTGGCCTTCAGAGGTTTCTAAATAGTGCTGTGGATTACTTCCACTTCCACTCCAATGTCTGGGCAAGTAGCATGGCCACATCTAACTTTGAAGTGTGTGGCGAAGTTCAAACTTGTATATTTACAAGTGGGACCCCCAAAATATCTGTAGGAGCCCTAATCATTACAATACGGAGGCTTCTTAAATTTAGATTTGTGAATAATATGTTAGGTCTTGGAATTTCCTAAAATGTATATAACATATTCTTTTTGAGCATATTCTTTTTGAGTATATTTTAAAGAGCAAGCACAAAAATATATTGTTAAAGGTTGCTTTACATCACATCTATTTTTTGAAGATGTCTTCTTTTTTATTTTTTTTTAAAGATTTTGTTTATTTATTTGACAGAGAGAGATCACAAGTAGGCAGAGAGGCAGAGAGAGAGAGGGGGACACAAGATCCCTGCCGAGCAGAGAGCCTGATGCAGGGCTCGATCCCAGGATCCTGGGATCATAACCTGAGCTGAAGGTAGAGGCTTAACCCACTGAGCCACCCAGGTGCCCGAAGATGTCTTCTAATGGCTAATAACCATGAGAAAAGTTTATCTTTTTTTGTGTACAGTTATATTTTATCTAGTAGTTTACCACAGACGTGGAGTCTTAAAATTTTATTTTGAATTTGTCTATTTAGATTATTATCATATTAAAGGAATAGAAATGTTGAGGATGCTGTGTTATAAAATTACTTGATGGAACCACTTGAATTGCTACAGTAATATATTCAGTAATTAAGATGTTAACCTCTAGAACCATTCGCAATAGTAAAATACTGCCTTATATGAAGGCTTCTTATTCTCATTTCTCTCCTAGAGAATTAAAAAGTCATTATGTTAAACTGCCCAGCTTGAAAAAAGTCACTGTCATAATTTTTCTACATTACCCTATTTCATGAACACAGTGTATATACATGTATGTTTATATGTTTTTGTGTGTGTGTTGTATTTTGTTAATGCAGAATAGCTGATTAATATCTTTTTAAAATACTCTATGATATTTAAATCCCAGATTCCCCACTTGAATTACAAGTCCCCTTTAGTATCCTGTATGGGAATCAAAGAAGATAGGCACAAAAGAAACACATGTATAGTTCCCTGGGGTCCATTGATTTTTCCAGGGTTGGCTGTGTTGATAAAAAGCTTTTAGCTCTTTTTCCTTAGTCTACTTATCCCTAGTCCCAGGTGTCAGATAGACTTTTATTTTCTTTCTCATTTTATATTTGCTTTGAGTTCTTATCTGTCTGTAGCCTCTTGCCTATTTGCTTTGGATTCTGCTAGTCTAACATTACAAACCTTTCAGATTGGATGGGGATTGGGTCCTAAAAAAGGTCTTGAGACTGAGGTGTTTTTTGTTTTTTATTTTTTTATTTTTTATTTTTTACCTGTATGCCACAAGCTCAGCGGCAAAGTGTTATCTGAACCCATTCTCATTATATCCTGGTTTGTAATTGTGGTGAAGACTCCATCTCATTTTATTTGGGAAGTATATTTCAGCTTGCTTTTCATTCACATTCATGAACTGTTAATCTGTATTATTATTGTCTTGGAAAGTGGGCTATAGCTTAATCATGATTCAGAACTATCAACATTATATTACAAGAATTTTTCCTCATTGCACTTTAAGACTTGTAAATGGAAAACAATTCACCTACCATTTGAAAGGTAATAGCTAATAAAATACTCAAAAGAAAGTAAAAATACATGTAATTTTATCCCTCATAGAAATATAAACAAAACAATGTTGTAAGAAAATATTAACAGTTCATAAAAGTCATTTAAGTTCTGATTATATATAAAGTCTTCGCAAAATTTGATTATGGTCAAAGATTTTATGATGAAAAATTGCATTGACTATGAGTAGAAAATATATTTTCTAATATATTTAAATAATAAGAACCAAATAAAGCATTAACCCCCATATATATAGTAACTTCATAAAAGAAAAAATACGACTTGCCATGATGGCAAAAAAATAACTTGCCATCTAGCTTCAAGTAAATCATAGACAAGTGTCCTTCTGTCGGAAAGCTTACAATCTGGTGTGATAAAAGAATATAATTAACAAGTAATTTATTTTAAGAAACTTTATGGAAAAGAAACAACAGAATAATGTGTTTCAGAGTAATTCAAGTTACATGGGGCAGTCAGGTAACAATAGTCGTCTAATGCCCTCTGAGGAAATTACATTGAAAATCACTGTCATTTTTGAAAAATAGGAACAATGGCCAATGTTATCTGCATAATAATAAAGAAGGAGAGGAGGAGAGGAAGCAGATATGTAAGCAGGGTCTTGTTCTTTTATGACTTTATAGAAAGTAGTAATGAGTAATGAGTTCACTTACTCTTCTAAATGAAATGGAAAATTGCTCTAAAATTTAAGGAAAGGGATTACGTGAACTGAGTTGTAATTTTTAAGATGATCTGGCTGGCGGATTAGGTTTGACTGTGATATGGCAACAGTGACAAAAAAAAAAGGCCACGTAGGAGGCAATTTTAATAATCCTTGTGAGAGGTAATTAATACCATCGCAATGACCACAGCCGCCTTATTTCTAATCCTAATGAATTTCAAACAATGTACCCTTTCAAATGCCAGTGCTAGCCAGTCTGCAATAAGAGTCCACGTGAGCAGAGACCAGGCAGCCAGCTCCGCATATGTTATTGAGCCCATTGTAGACTCTCTGGACGCACCTGAGACATCAGGGACTGCACCCATGGAGGGATTTTTGTGATTTTTCAGGCCTGAGAGTAGTCAAATGCAAAGGCTTTACCTGGCAGGCCTCACGAAGAAAGCTGTCCTCTTCATACTGGACCTAGTCCATAGACAACGCTTTGCAGAGTCGGAAAGAGATGTTATCAAGAACTCAGCATTACATTTGATTCTTAGGAATGAAAACATTGAAGATCCACTAAGTAGTAGGTTCTAAGGCAAGTTTTCATTCACCTAAGATTATCAACTTAATTATTTTCTCAGTCAGAAGAAGTTATTAGTATAACTACTTTTATAACCAGAACACAGAGGTACTTTGAGGCTAAATAATTGCCCAAACCCAAAAGTAAAAGAAAATTGGTTAACATTCCACCCAAAGCATGCTTGTTTGCTAGAGGAGAAACCATGTAGAATTTGTATTTATTGAAGTATTTTACCCACACAATAAAATTCATCAGTCGTAATTTTGATGAGTTTTAACATATGCATATAACCATGCAATGACCACCAAGATATAAAATGGTTCCATCAGCTCCAAAGTACCTCCTGAGTTTTTAAATCAATCTCATCCCCCTCCCAGTTCCTTGAACACCATGGCTTGTTCTCTCTTCTTACATCTATTTATTTATTTATTTTCAGTTTATTGAATGCAATATAAATGAGATCATTCAGCATGTGGTCTTTTGTGTCTGGCTTGAATGCATTTAGCTTAATATATTTGAAATTCAGTCATGGTGATGCTTAAGTATGTAGTTCTTTCCTATTTATTTTCCAATACTATGCAAAGGTACTGAAAGGCTATACCCATTACCAGTTGATGGGTATTTGGGCTGCTTCCACATTTAGGCTATTATGAAATATACCCACACATGTTTTTGTGGAAGGTATGTATGTATGTATGTAAGTACTAATTTTTGTGTTTCTTTTAGGTAAACACCCAGGACTAGAGTTATAAGGCATGTTTAGATTTGTAAGATAAGGCCAAACTGTTTTGCAAATGTTTTTACAGTTTTACCTTTTCACCAACAAAGTATTATAATTCCAGCCAAATAATTCCCTCACCAACAATTGGTATTGTCAATTGTTTCAGTTTAGGCATTCTAATATGTCCAAAGTAGTATCTCATTTTGGTTTTAATTGAATTCCCTTCATGATTAATGTTTGGCATTAAAGGAAAGGGGAAAATTGAGCTAATTTTCTCAACAGACACAAGGGTCATTTGAAGGATTTATATTATTGATTAGATTCAAATTTGTTCATTTTTGGAAGCCAGAGAATGGAGGAATATACCACTATTTTATCTCTGGAGAAGAGAAAATTAAATGTTGATTGCATTTTTTTCTATTATAAGTAATTTTGATTACACTCATGCCAACTGCAGCTAAGGATCAAACACTCATGGTAAGTGAACTCCCACCTCAATATTTTTTATTACATTTTGGTGTGTTTTAGGTAAATATTCAATATCTTAATGCTTTTAATTTCCATTAAATACAACATTTATGCAGTCTAGATGAACATCTTTAAATAAAGCTAGAAATGGTGAGAAGCAATACTATTTGAAAAGTATATTTTGTTTTCAAAATCATTTTCAAGTGTGGCTATTCTTATTATCCCACACCCGCCCCCCCCGATTGTCATAAATAATGCAGAGCATGGAATATACTTTAGAGCAAAAATTACAGGTAGCATTGGTATCATAAAAATTTGTTTTCAAATTTTCACTCCTCCTCTTCCTTGTTAGCTGTGTGATCTTGAAAAGGGAAAGTAACATCTCTGATTCTCAGTTTCTGGGGTGTGACATAGTGAATGAGCTTTGACTGGGTGGTCCTGAGACTTAAAAGTGAAGATGAGTAGGAAGTTTCTCTAGACTGCTGCACAGTGAGGCATTATTAATACATACACATGTATGCACATGTTCACACATTCATACACAAACACACACACAAAAAATTTAGTTTCCCTTCTCTTCAATTGCTTTCTCAAATGGATTACTTCTATCTGCTCCCCAGAAAGGAAAAGAAATAGGTTGATCAATAACATCAGCAACAAAAATAAATATATTCCTTTAGGTTTTTTACTGACCAATATCTTAAGCAATTTGCATATGTTTGCTTATATTTAAGTAAGTTTCCTATGTGCATTAATAAACTTAATTAGGGAGATAATACATATCTAGTTAAATTACTCTTTAACTGAAATGTCATATTAAAAAATTCCTTATATTTTGAGTCCCATTTCAGTATTTTTATTGTTTGTCAAAATTTTATATTTTCTTATACCATCATATAAGACAGCATTTTCTAATGTCAAATTATACTATAGCTGAGAGTACAATTATCTTTTACAAAACCCAGTATAAAGATGATAAAAATGTATATGATTTCTGTTGACGTCTGATTGTCTAATTATCTCAGAAAATTATATAAAAAAAAGTTCTGCCTCAGCCTTATTTTAGTGTACACGACAGGGAAATTAGAAGAATTTCTTCATATTTTATAGAGAAAGAGAAGCATATAAAATTTGATAACAGTTGCTAGGACGTCTATCTTTAAAACAAAAGAGAAAGACAGACTCACTTTAAAAATAAACCACAGGGAAACTATCCCCTATAAATTGTTTATAAAAAAAAATACCTCCACAAAGCAATTCTCAAACCACGTTTCCACACTAAATTATTATACTATTTGACATCTTCCTTAGCTCACTCAGTCCACCCTCTTCTCACTTATTGAATTTTCCTCTATCTTTTTTCCAGTGCTCATGATTTCTATTACAGTATTTTTAAAACTTAAAAAAAATTTTATTAGTGTCTGTGAACCCTGGTATTTTATTACTATATTAAATCTCAATTCTAGGCTTATCTCAATCTTTCTTAGCATATTAATTTGATTGGCACTTTTTCTTAAGTATTTTTTTTCTTGCCGTTCAATAAAAGTGAAATGGTGAACAACATAGGTTAGTGGTGGGAGTTTCTATAGACTTAGGTGTCTTAAGAAGGAAATGCTGATTTCTAGAACACCAACTGATGCAAGGCAGAGAGTGATTTTCCACACACCTAAATACTTGTTACATTTGTGTCTTGAAATGTTGAAATCATAGGGAGAGTGCAGAAACATATTAGCACAACATCTTTATGTAACATGAATACAAACTCGATCTGTAAAAGATTTAACAGCCTGCTAGTCAGTCAGGAACACCCACCTGTACAGATCATAGCTTTTCAGTATCCTTCGTAATATATCTATTCTTTTTACTTCCCCATCTTTGTGTAGGAATTGCTGTGAATATATATCAAATTAAAGACCACTCTCTTCGTGGCGTGGGATATAAAGAGCATTTCCCCTATTAACTTTACCTGAACATCTTGAAAATAAATTATTGTGTAGGTTTTTATAATTTTCAAAGTGATAGGATTCATAGTAGACTCAGAGATATTGAAACACAGTAATATCATAATGAATCTGGACAGACAATTCCTAGCTTTGACACTAATAAATGGTAGGATCTCTAAAAAGTTCAACATATGAGTGGTAGTATTTATTTCACAATATTGATAATATTGAAAATGAGTACTAAAGTAAAACTGCTCTATAAATGGAAAATGCAATAAGTGGAAGATTCTGTACGTAGATATAGATATGTCACATTTTAGTGAATTTTTCTCATTATTCTTGAGCAGAGTTGAAATTTAAGTTACCTTCCATGTTTCCATTGTATGTTCCCCTATCAGAGCTTTATGTCTTCCTTTGAAATTTTGAGGACTTCCTGACACTACTAATCTTCCAAACAAAAATATATTTATATTGTAATGTACCTAATGGGTTTAAAAGAGATATTCCTACATTTATAAACATAAATATTTGCCTGTTTTGAAAGATGCTGTATATTTCTCATGTTCTTCTAATATCAAATACACTTTTGAAATGATACTCAGAAATTAATTTGCATTTCAGGTAAGACTGTATAATTTCTTATTCAAGTGTTCTTGGAAGCATAAATATTTGAAACGTATACATACAAGAAACTGTTCATGAGAAATGCTGATAGTTTCTTTTTTTAACTTTGATTTTAAATCGAATCAACTTTTTCATTTTTTTCCAATAAACTGTATTTGACATTGTTGAATGTTCCCTGAACAGTTCACAAAATAACAAAAGCATTTTGCACATTTTATGTCATTTACTTGCCAAAACAACTCTTTAAGATAGATATTATTAGAATCATTTTCCAAGAAAGGAAATTGAGGTGTGAAGACTTTTAAGTCATGTTGCCAAATAGATAACTCATAAATGATTGGATTGTCATTTGAATTGAAATCTTTGTGACATCAAATGTGTGTTTTATGGATATATATATATATACATATATATACATACATATATATATGTATGTATATATATGTATATATATATATATTAGTTGTATCAGTTAGAGGTTAATTGGAAACAAAACCATCAAGAGGTCAGGCAGTTGGGAAAAAAAGATGGAAGCAATGTGGGAAAGGAAATGGCAAACAAACCTGTGAACGTGTGTGGGATCCAGAAGACAGACAGGAATCAGAATTTTCTTCCACTCTGAAATCTTCAACTCCATTTATGGGATGATCCGCAGGAGAGCTTGGACATTGCACCATGGATTTGATACCCAACGTGGCTGAGATGTCAAAGAAGCTGAAAGAGATTTGTCAGGAACTGGACTTGCAGCAAATCTGCTTGCTCTCCTAGGCAGTAAAGAAAAAAGAAGAAAGGGGAGTGGGAGGCATCCAGCAGATAATTAGCAAGTCATGTCAGCTAAAAGAGCTATTTTGTGCCTTGGTTCAAGCTGGTAGTCCAAGAATATGGCTATTTCATTTCCACAAAAAAAAAAATCCCTTGTAACTGCATATATTTGGAAATAGAGGGCAAAGGCAATACTGAAAAAATATAGTTCCAGCTTAGCTATGCTGACACACTACAAACCTGTCATGGTCCAAATTTTGTCAGCTGGGTCTCCATATATACCACTTTTAACCATGTTTAACTTTTAAGCAAAGATGTAAGGAAAATCATGATTATATGCAATATAATGTAACTTTTTTTTCATATAATCAAAAATATGCACGATTTGAAAGATGTTTCAAAGGTTTCTTTCCAGATCTCTATAACTGTCTTTGGGTCTTATATTTTCCTCTAGCTAAGTCATATGCCCCTTTGATATTCTTAAACTTAAATCTTGAGATTCAACATTAACCAGTAAAGACAATATTTATGTGACACGATAGGGATTGGAAGAAGATAAGAAAAAATGATCACTACATATACTAATATAACCATTTGTAATTCAGGAAAAAGAGAATGTTCAAAATTATTGGAACAAGGTAATTATAGGCATTTATAATAAAACCTCACAAAAATATGTGGGATTTTAGGTTTGTTATTTAGCCCATTTGGGTTTGTCATATTTAACCCTAAGGTGAATAAAAATCTGAGAGTGTATTTATTCATTTGAACTGTTACTTTCACAGTTATTTTATTTTTATTTGTCTACTTTTATTTTTAAATTTATCTTGTTCACTAACTTAAGGATATAAAATTTATATTACGTTTTACTCTAATCTTCTGGTATTAAGACCAGCTTCAGGGTGCCTGTGTGGCTCAGTCATGAAATGTCTGCCTTTGGCTCTGGTCATGATCCCAGAGTCCTGGGATTTAGCCACACATCAGGCTTCCTGCTCTGTGGGAAGCCTGCTTCTCCCTTTCCCACTCCCCCAGCTTGTGTTCCCTCTCTTGCTGTCTCTGCCAAATAAATAAATAAAATCTTAAAAAAAAAAAAAAAAGACCAGCTTCACTGTATTTTTTTTTGAGAAAATAATTCAGCTTTTCACAATTCAACAGTAGTAATCAAGTAAAGGATGATGATAACATTGATTTGGAAGAAATGAAAACTTATAAGGTCCTTTCTAGTTTCTGTCATAATAATTGTGTAATATATTGAGTTTGATTTGATAGTTGTGATTGATGGTTAAGTCCTAAAAGCACAGTTCAATATTTATAAATATGTAAATACTAATGAAACAAGGCCACTAAAATGTAAGCATCGTTTATTTAACAAACCTAGAAAAAAAATCAAATCCAAGAGATAAAATCAAATCCAAGAAATTAAGAGTATTGGACTAAGACACTGACAGAAGCAGGCATTCAGGATTTCACAAGTAAACATGAGTGTTTTGTGGGCTTACAAAATAACATTCTCGGACAGTAGGATACACTAGGTGATGATTAGATTAAACAGACAGATGATTAGATAAATAGATTCACAGATGCTTAGAGAAATATGTAAAAACATATCCAATTGCTGAAATATCACAGGAAGACTACATCAAAGATATTTGTTTAAAAATGCTGGGTGATTCTACAACACAGGTAGCTCAAGTATTACTTTCCAAAACCCAATTCACTTCACATCTTCAAAAACTAGCTATAATATTGAGTAATTCAGAAAAAAAAAGGAAGGTGGCAAAGTATTTTTATTTGTAATTTAATTATTTTGCTTATTATTAACATGGTAAATTGTTATATATGAATAATTTGAAGAAATGCTGCTTTCAATTTCAAGATTCATGAATTCAACTAGTTCTGACGTGAATACAGCATGAAGTATTTCACTGTCAAATTTGTGAAATGAGGTTTAAATTTTGTGTGGAAATATGTTCTGGTTGTTCCCCAAACATAAGAAGTTTCATTTGACCCATTCAAGTTATTCTCATATAAAAAGTCAGTAACTGGGCATCTGGGTGGCTCAGTGGGTTAAAGCCTCTGCCTTGGGCTCAGGTCATGATCTCAGGGTCCTGGGATCGAGCCCCACATCCCATTGGGCTCTCTGCTCAGCGGGGAGCCTGCTTCCTCCTCTCTCTCTGCCTGCCTCTCTGCCTATTTGTGATCTGATCTCTCTCTCTGTGTCAAATAAATAAATAAAAATCTTAAAAAAAAAAGTTTAAAAAAAGTCAGTAACTAAATGATTTACTTAATAATATAAAAATACAAAATTTACAAAATCTAATGCATTACATTAAAATATTATTCTCATTACAGAAGCTTGTATAAACGCTACTACATACTGAGAAATTATTATTATTATTAAGAGGAAAATGTCTCTTGAGAATGTGAATGAAATCTTTATTTCTGCAAGATGTCAATTTGGTCTCAACTTAAAAAAATGGACTATCATACTTGCTTAATTATCCAACATTTTAAATATTTTAACAGCTGTAATACCACCTACAAGGAAGAAGTGCAACACGTTTACCTATGTCAGATAAATTTAAAGGGCAAAAAAAAAATGAGCTTGGAGACACTGAGATTCTGCAAATCCTATGACATGTTCAATAAGTCACCAGTAATTATCCATGAGTTTGTGATGATCTTTATGTTACATTTCTGTAACCAGTTATAACCAATCCCGTTACAACTTTAATAAAATATTTTATGTTTTATTTTTCAATAAAAGAAGATGAATGAATAGGATACTCTACATATAGCTTTTTTTGGTAATATTATTATTTAAACTTAGCAATAATTATATAGAATGCATTATTGGACCTGGCTACAGGTAGACTGATAATACATATTTTCACATTTTGAGAAGATAGCAGTACCACTTTTGTTTTGAGTAAAAAGGTTTGAAAGGACTTTCTTGAGATTGCTAAAACTGATTTAAATATTTTCACATGTTATCTTCATACCTTTCTGAAACTTTGTTTAATTATTGATTATTATTAAAACAAAAGACAGGCGCGCCTAGGTGGCTCAGTCGTTAAGCGTCTGCCTTCTGCTCAGGTCATGATCCCAGAGTCCTGGGATCAAGCCCCGCAATGGGCTCCCTGCTCAGCGGGGAGAATGCTTCTCCCTCTCCCACTCCCCCTGCTTGTGCTCCCTCTCTCGCTGTGTCTCTCTCTCTCAAATAAATAAGTAAAATATTAAAAAAAAAAATAAAACAAAAGACAGAAACAGTTTAGTTGTATTGCGTCCCTTGTAGATAGTGCTGACATGAATCCAGCATACACTAGGTAGGTTAATAAACATGAAGCAAGCTCATTTGTCACATTAGAAACATTTAAATATTTGTCCACGAAGCAGTCATGTAAGGGGACATGTATAGGATTAATATAAGAAATCGTTCTTTGATAATATTTTGTTTGCTTCAACAACAGAAAACAAACAATATGAGTATAACAAAAATGTAGCGTTCTAACTATCTATGCACACAATATCAGTGATCAGGGACTAATGTACCATTTTTGTAATTTTGCCCATATTATATTTGTTCTAATTACATTTAGTGAAATATAATTTTATGTATGTGGGATTAAATAATTTGTTTTACTTATATTTCATGTCATTTTATGCCACCTTCTAAATCATTCTGTTATTATCAAATTTTATAAAATATATTGGTGTAGATTTGACTATAATGGTGGTTGTTGAAGGGGAGAGTTGGTTCCCACACAGATAATTTGACACTAACTTAAGTTTATAGATGAAGATGGTCTTAAGTTGTGTTTGTGAGCTTTGAAAAAAAATGAATACATTAAAGAAATCTTCCTAAAGTATAACCGACTGGAGCTTGTGATTAATAGATTATGGGAACAAAAAAAGGTAGTAAATGTCCACAATGGCTCATGTTCCTGCTTTGGGCAATAGCTATCTGTGATGTGCTGATAAATATTTAACAACCATCTCTCCAAAGAGGAGGGAAACAAGCTGATTCAGGACCATCGCTGATTTCCATGGTATAAATACACCAACCATGGCTGATTTCAGGCCATTGAACACAATATAACTAAATGTGGAATTGGGAATAAATGCACACCATTGGCTACATGAGCCAGTGCTAGCCAACTGCAGCAGATCACTGATTGTTACTGTGTAATTTATGGAAATATGCAAACCAAGAAGATGAATGGACTTGTAGAAAAGAACTATAGGGGCACCTGGGTGACTCAGTCATTAAGCGTCTGCCTTCGGTCATGATCCCAGGGTCCTGGGATCGAGCCCCCCCATTGGGCTCACTGCTCTGCAGGAAGCCTGCTTCTCTCTCTCCCACTCCCCCCACTTGTGTTCCCTCTCTCACTGTCTCTCTGTCAAATAAATAAATAAATCTTAAAAAAAAGAACTATAAATTTTATTTATGATGGTTTATAATTTATAATTTATATTATACATAATATTTCTCAATTATATAATATATAATTCAATCTCAATTATATAATTTATATAATTTAATTTATATATTCATAATATATTTAATTCATATAATATAATTATATAATCTCAATTTATATATTATATAATTTATAATTTATTACATACATTATCATTATATTATTCTAGTCTAGCAATCAGAAGAGATTTCTGGTATACAGAGATAAATCTATATAGAAATCCTCTTTGAAGTCACTGCCATATTTAAGATCATCAAGGAAGAGGGATGGTCTGTGGTGGCAAATGATAAAAATGAACTGTAATAATGTGTATAGTTCAGCTGACAATAAGCATTTCATCCTATGTCCTCTTAGTTATAGAAACCAGATTATAACGTTTATAGGAATAAATAAAATATTACATAATAAGGATGGAAATAGACAGTGGTTACATACTATTATGTATGTATGTTTGCCTGAAGTAGAAAAGAGAGTGAGTCAGAATAAGGAGCTTGGGCAATTCTCTTTTGATGGTTATTAATATTCGATAAGGGAAGAATGTTGAGAGGGAAATATTAAGATCGGGTAGCCAATAATCATGGAGAAAAGCTCACAAGAGGTTTTAATACTGAACTCAAGTGGAAGAATTTGTTTGAGACAGGAGCAGAATGTCTCAAATGAAGGAGAAGGAAGATGAGGAGAGATACAAATAAACATCATAATGATGACTGGCTTGATACCAGTCTTTAGCTTTGCAGGTAAAGAAAGTAAAGTTTCCATATGCTTCATTCCCTATGCTTTCAGAGGCCAACTGGAAATCAGTCTTATATTGTCTTATATTGTCCATACCTTTGATTTACAAGTTGAATGTAAACTTTAAAGCACAGATTTCTGTTGTTTATTCTTAATACCCAGTAGAGGGTCTGGAAAAAAACAGAAGACTACTAAAAGAATAAAGCTGATGAACATGGATGGAACATCATGGAAATTGAGCTTTCTAAAGTTATTAGGACAACCAATGACAAAACATTCTAGCATATAGACTCAGCATCTGTTCATGGTCTTGAAGCAGGTGAAGAAGTTGTTGTAGGGAGGAGGGGTCCACATATATCCCATGCCTATGTGCAACACATACTTGTCCCTTATTGAACCTGTTTTAACATACGGGGTATTGGAAAATCATTCAGTGATAAGAGATCTCTGCATCAGACACAGAGAAAATAGGAACTGACTTTAAGTAATAAAAGTGAATGGAGAAAATAGAGGCAACATGGCCAGTGTCAAGAAAATGAGAATTTTCTCACATTGAGACATGAAGAAATGTGTGGCTCAGGTAGAGTAGAAGGTTAGCAGGCATTTGAAAGGTCAGGGACCATCGGATTTTAAGAAGATGTGAAATTAAATAATTTAAAGTCTGATAATTTTGGGAATCACAGCAGCATTAAAAGAAGAGGGGCACTTGGGTGGCTCAACTCTAGATTTTGAGCTCAGGTCATGATATCAGGGTCTTGATCTCAGTGTGGAGCCTGCTTAAGATTCTCTCTTTCTCCCTCTGCACCCCTTCCCTGCTTGTGCATTCTCTCTCTCTCTCTCTCAAAAAATAAGTGAATGAATGAATGAATGAATGAATGAATGAATAAATAAATAAATAAATAAAACAAAGAAGAAAAAATAGACTGCAGTTGTACAACCATATAAATCTGGCATTTAAAAAATTCTGCAAAATAGTGAACTTTGGGAAAACAGAGAAAAATTAAGAGAAGAGAGAGCACACACAGTGCTTGCACACACTTAGGAGAAGAAAAATATGTTTGAGACTTGTTCATGTGTTTTTCACAAAAAGAATCCCTGAGACTTTGGAATTTACATGACTATTTATTTTTTTTATTTAAAAATATTTAATTTAAAATATATTATTTCCCGATATTTATTTATTTATTTTTAAAGATTTTATTTATTTATTTTACAGAGAGATAGAGACAGTGAGAGAGGGGATACAAGCTGGGGGAGTGGGAGAGGGAGAAGCAGGCTTCCCACGGAGCAGGGAGCCTGATGCGGTGCTCAATCCCAGGACCCTGAGATCATGACCTGAGCTGAAAGCAGATGCTTAAAGCCTGAGCCACCCAGGTGCCCCTATTTCCCGATATTTAAAGGGTAATATAACGTGCTAATTTCACTTTTCACAGTTTCAGGAGTAACAGGAAATAAGATACTGGCCACGCTTCCTTGTAATCATTACCTGTGGAAATGAATGAAAAACTGGACAGGTGGAGATGCTCCTAATGGGAGACTGATCCAACACAAAATGGAATAGGATGTTATCAATATAGGGATAAGTTAATAAACTTGATTGATTTTTCTCCCTGCACAAGAATCTAGCTTTCTCCAAACAAACCCCAATTAACTATGAAATTACATTTTAGTGTTCCAAAAATGTTTTGATTACATTTGTGGATTTAAGTCTAACATGCTATTATTAATGAACAGACACTGGATTTAGATGGATGAAGGCAAGTAGTGTGTTTGTGTGTGTGTGTGTGTGTGTGTGTGTGTGTGAAGATACAACTAACAAGGAAAAAAATTAAACAGATGAATTCAACCAATAAACCATTACATAGATTCTTAAGACTTTGGGATGTGGGGTTGTATTATCAAGTTCTTAGAAGCAGGTGGAGATTAATAAACAAATCTTAGAACATATTTTTAGAATTATTTTATTTTTGGCTAAAATCTGGCTTGAAATCATTTTGGCTCTTGATTGCAATGAAATCAAACCTTAAAACACATTGTTTGTCCCTAAAGAAAATGTTATTTTTTTGTTATTTTTACATATGTAGACAATGTTGAGCACAATTCCAGCATGAAGCATAGGAAAGATTTATCATACAGAAGGACAAATTGGAACAAAATATAGGATATCCTAATGAAACTAATAGTATTGCAGAGTCCATAAAATTTAAGGATATAATGTGACATGTAAATTAAAATGTAAAAAAATGCAAAAGGAAAAAAGAATGCTACAAATAATCGTTAAAAATTCTAAATTAAACAGCAGAGGTGAAATTAAAACAATAGACATTAAATGGTAAAATTGCTGCAATGAAAAATTGAAAATTGAAGTTACACTCCCAGAATACAAAAAAAACCGCAGAATAAAAGAAAGAAATAAAAGAAAGGGTAAGCGTTTATTCGGGCAGTAGAGAAATATGATACACTTTACCAGTAATTGGAGTTCCTGAAGAGAACACATTATAATTGGAGCATTCACGATAATAAAAATACAAGGAAAAATGATTTAGGACACTGTAATTGTTAAATTTTTTCCTAAGATAACTTCACATACAGATATCACATTTTTAAATCAAAATTACAGTGTGTTGTTTTTTTAAACATGGTAGAAATATTCTAAATAATATCTAGAAAAAGGAATTCACTTAGAATTGTAATGATATGGAATCTGTGCTGATAACAACTTATAACAGTTCTTCACATAAAATAATTTAAGTAACCAAATGGATATTAAATGAATGTTAAAAAATATTTACTTAAAGATAAAAATTACTTTTAAAATAATGCCAAAGAATAGAAAACATTTAAAGATAGAACATAACCAAGTTTCTGGGGTTCCTGGGTGGCTCAGTCTGTTAAATGGTAGACTCTTGATTTCAGCTCAGGTCATGGTCTCAGGGTCCTGGGATTGAGCTCCTACTTGGGCTCCACACTCAGTGTGGAGTCTGCTTTAGGATTCTCTCTCTCCCTCTGCCCCTCTACCCACTCTCTCTCTCTCTCTAAAATAAATAAATAAATCTTTTTAAAAAAGAAAATAACCAGCTTCATAATAAAACATGATACCTCAAACAGTAGCATAGCATAGACACTAATCAATAAATTATTTTGTGAAAACAAGCAAACATTTCCGAGAAATATAAATCTATTAATCTTTCATTACACATCAAAACAAACTAAATCCCTTACAAATCTGTGTTTGCTTGAAGGTATATTTTTATTTTTTCTCTCTCTTTCTTGCCAGTTGAGTTAAATTGTGAGTGAACTCTGTGTGTGTGTGTTTGTGTGTGTGTGTGCACATTAGAAGCTGTCTGTGTTCAAGCATGTTGGTGAGGTGGGATTATGTGATCTCATCCAGAAGCCTGCAAATCTCATATACCTCTAAGGTTCTCGGAATCCAAGAAAGCTCTGCAGTTATTTGGGCTGCTGGGTGACTTCCATAAAGTCTTATTTATGATGCTAGAAGGACACGCCATAAGTCTGAGAGCAGACTGATCTCTCAGTCAGATCTTGGGGTGAGGAATTGGAGAGATCTACTCACCTGTGTTGAAAGGCTTCTTGCTTTTCTACTGCTAGCTCTTCATTGGTATGAGGGAGTCCACTACTGATATTTGAATCCCTTAATGGGCTCTTTTATTTTTGGACTTACTGTCAGCCAAGCAACACAGCCATAATTACTAATGGTCACAATTCCCATCAGTTGTGTTAAAATGACCAAAACTGATTATTTTAAATGTGTGAATTGAAGAAGGGAAACTAAGTTCAGCAAGCTTAATGAGGCAAAATCAATGGAACAACTAGAAAATATCTTAAATGTTAATGAGATATTCTGAGACATGTTATATTTTAAAAGTCATCAAATGAATGAGATATTTTTAGTGAAAATAAAAGATAATGTCCAGTTTGTAAAGTTCAATATATAGTCATATGAATGCCTACATCGCTTTTATTTATACTTGTAAAATATTGGAGACAAGATATTCTTGAATAAATAAATGGATAAGCAAACCAGGAAATTAATATCAAAATTATAAGAAAGTACAATTTTCCTTAAAAAGAAGAAAATATTAAACAATATTAAAGAAAATACCAATGCAACAGAGCTGAAGTTGAACACAAAGTAAAAATAAATCATCCTCGGAATTTTCAATATCACTAAAAAATGAAAGTATTAAGCACATGGGAATAATAGATAATGATGCAACAAAGTGAAAAAATAAGATAAATTAATAAAAATAAAATCAAGACATTAATGTAATACAAAAAATGAAGCATTTTAACTAACACAAATAAGTCAATATACAAGATAGTTCCTTATAATGTCCAATAAATGTCATAAAGTTTTATCTAACCTAAGAAAGAAACAAGGAGAAATCACAAATAGATATGGTCTATATGATGACAAGAAATAACTAATACATACAGTTTGCAAAATAACTCTATGAACAGTTTTGTACCTTTTACACTACTTTTCTTAACTCTATTTGTGTAAATAAAATACATGGAATTAAAAATTTAGTAAGAATATTTCATTTATCAAAACTGATCCAGAAAGAGATAATCCAGACAAACTGACAAACTTGGCAGGGGGGTGGGAATGAAGAGAACTAAAAGAATTATTCTTCTCCAAAAACATGAGTCAGTGAAAGATAGAATTTACATTTTAAAGGGTAGATAACTTCATACTATTAAAATGTTCCATATAGTTAAACCAGAAGAAAAATTTCCAAATTTTTCATGAAGTAAGGTTATATTAATATCCACTCCTGAGATATATAGAATTTAAAAAAGAAAATAATAATCTCAATCAATATTGATTTAAAAATCATTAAAAATTCACGATCCAGCATTACATTAACAGCATATGATAGGTTAAGTTATTCAACCCTAGAACTCCAAGAACATAATTCTGGTTCATTATTATGACATCTATTAATTCAAATGAGCCTTCTGATAGATTTAAGAGAAAGAATTAAATGAACTAATCATTTTATGCTAGAAAGAATTTCAAAATTTCAGTACACGATTTTGATAAAGTGATTCAATAAAATAATAATTATTTCTCAACAAATAGAGTATACAAAAAAACAAAAAAAAACACAAAGTATACAAACCTATATTGATCCAATACCATTATCTAACGAACAGGGACATAATGGAAGTAGTCCCACCATAGTAAAAATGTTAACAATCAACATTCTACTGGACAGAATTATAGCAAAATAATTAATTAATATCACTATTTACAGATCACAGGTGATGTAATTGTATGCCTAGTAAACAAAAATAATCAAATCAAAAGTACTAAAATCAATGAAAGAATTTTAAAAAATAGTAAGAAATTAATATATAAAACAATAGAATTGATTTAAATTAAAAAATAACAGTTAAAAATGTAAGAGAAGACTTCAGTCTTCTGTAGTAGTAGAAAGTAGTACTAATACTTACAAGATGTCTTATAATAGCCTAAAGATAAGTGTAGACAAAAATATAAGTATTTTTTAAAAAGACTCTTGAAAGGCGAAACAGAATAAAAAAACCCTTGATGATTAAAACTTAGAAAATGAGTTGAAATATGATAATACCAAAAAAATTAGCAAAAGAGATGAACCAAGAGTTCACAGAAAAACAAAACAAATGTTTCTTAAATATATGAAAATATGTTCAATCCCACCAAGAAAAAGATAAATGCTAATTAAAAGCATATTGGCATCATTTCTAACTTTTCCAACTAGTAATTATTCAAAATACTGACGACACTCTGTAATTGAATAGGTGTGAGCATATATTGGTGATGGGATTGCAAAATGAAAAAAGAAAAATTTGGGAGATTAATTTGTAAGTTTGTTTGTTTGTTTATTTATTTATTTATTTATTTATTTATTTATTTATTTATTTATTTATTATGTTACATTAGTTACCATACAGTGCATCATTAGTTTTTGATGTAGTGTTCCATGATTCATTGTTGGAGGTTTAAACTTTGACCCAGCAGTTTACTTTTGAAACTAAATTCTATATAAATAGTACACTTTTAAACTAAAGGATGTAGAAAGTTTGTAATTTGGAGCATTGTTTATAATAGCAAAATGTTGGAAACTAAATTCTATATAAATAGTACACTTTTAAACTAAAGGATGTAGAAAGTTTGTAATCTGGAGCATTGTTTATAATAGCAAAATGTTGGAAACAGGGCGCCTGGGTGGCTTAGTGGGTTAAAGCCGCTGCCTTCGGCTCAGGTCATGATCTCAGGGTCCTGGGATAGAGGCCCATATCGGGCTCTCTGCTCGGCAGAGAGCCTGCTTCCTCTTCTCTCTCTGTCTGCCTCTCTGCCTACTTGTGATCTCTCTCTCTGTGTCAAATGAATAAATAAAATCTTTAAAAAAAATGTTGGAAACAATATAAAAGTTCTTCTATGTGTGGCTCATTAAAAAAATTGTACACCCACAAAATGTATATGCAGCTGTAAAAGTTACTGAGGAATTTTCATATAGTAGAATCTTTCTATCAGTGTGGGGTGGTTTCGTTATTATGTCAAGTTAAGATACAGGAACTAAATCAGAAAAGTTGAGAAGTGATAATATATTCATATATATTACTATGAAGAAACAAACAAAAAATAAAGGTGATGCCAGATGTGTGGATGCTTTGATGAGGATAATTTGGTAACATACCTTTTTATACAATTTTAAATTTTGAGCATAGTGAATACATCTTATAATCAAGAAAATAATTTTCATTAAAAAACATTTAAAATCTAAATAGGTATTAAAAATATCAATAGATAAACTGAAAAATTGAGGGTACAGTGCTGACAACTATGTCTTCCAGAAACTGCGTTAAATGAAAGTATTATCTTTCATGACAAAATGTTATAACAAATTAATTTAAAAAATGATTTTAGAGGTGCCTGGGGGGCTCAGTCAGTTGCGCTTCTGTTTTTTGGTTTCAGCTCAGGTCATTATCTCATGAGTCATGGGATCAAGACCCACCTTGGGATCCACACTCCGGGTTGAGGGGAGTCTGTTTGAAGATTCTCTCCCTTCTCCTTCCTCCCACTTACATGCACTCTCTATCTCTCTCTTTCTCTCTCTCGCTCAAATAAATAAATCTTAAAAAATAAAGATTTTAATGGTGACATTTTTTGATAACTAGTATATCAATAATAGCATAGAATTAATACTACAAATTATTCAGAAATATTATCCTTGTGTTTGAGATGAGATTATCAAAATGATATTAGTTATTAAAATTAGTTATTAAAATTTTCTGTAGTGAAAGTAATCACTTAACTAAATATTTGTGATAATAATTACAAGTGGATATAAGGATCCAACAGGAGTTAAAAAATGTAGAATCATAATTTTTAGTGTTGATAAAGAATATAGTTATTGATATTCATGTATCAAAATATATGAACAAATAAATAAATTAATCTCTACTAAAGGAAACATAATTAAATGTTGCTTACTCTGATACTGAGAGTTCGTTTCCTATATTAAAAAAACAAAAGCAAACATTAATAAATTTAATGGTACATATTTACTGTCTCTGTTTGGTATATAACACCATAAAATAAAAACTAAAAAATATGCTAGCAATATAAATGACAAGTAAGTATAAAAATATAATGTATATGTATCAATTCATAAGGAGTTATTGAAATTGATTTGCTACACAAAACACTGGGTAAAAGGAAAGAAGAGATTCATCAAGGTATTTGTGGTAGAGAATTCCCCTCCACGCCAGTAAGGCCTTCAGGATAATCACTCGCTATATATGAAAAGAAAGAATATCTCATTCATCTATAAAATTGTGATTAAGCAGTGCAGTGGACCTAAAGAACCTCATTATGTGGCCCAGCTCTATGTGAATAAGGAGGAAGAAAATTGGAGAGTTGGGGCAGTGGATGGCGGTAGTGGAGTTTTTCTTGACAGTAAAGTGTTTTACAGTCTTACCAACTGACATGCCAAAGATATGCCTTCCCCATTGCAAAGTGCCTACCCTCCAGCAGTATTGATAATTCAAAAGTAGAACTCACAGAGAGCGGGAGTACTACCAGAAAGAGATTCTAGGAAAAAAACTTCTTGTGGCAGAATCTGAGGTAGAGGAAAATGTTATTGATGACAGATATCTGACATTAGATAATTATGCTACTAGAAAGTCCTACAGGTTCCTTAATAACAAATACATGAACCCCACCTGAGAACCAACACTTACAGTTGTCTGATATCCAGAGTGAACAGATGGCCAAGCTAAGTCAGAATTATCAGGAATAACCAACCAAGAATGTCTGCAGCCATGGAAAGTTAATGAAATCAATGTTTGCCCTGTTTTTTGCTTTTTTTTTTCTCCCCAAGATTCTCAGGAGAATAGTAAAAGCTTAAAAAAGAAAAGAGGAGGCATTTCTGAATCAAAATATACCACTTATCTCCACATCAAAGGGCTGGAGTAAGCAAGAGGAAGAGTAAAAATGGAAGTCAGACACCTTTCTCACTTCAAGTCCCTGGAGATAATATCTTTCCATTGTACAAAGAATGAGAAGAAAATACGTAACGCAATGATAAAATATGGACTTTTAATTTAAAATATGTAAACTGAAAGCTATAAAATTTGCTGCAATTTTAAGGAAGAAAGAAGATTTTATACGGCATAAATTTAACATTGATTAGAGAAAAAGAAAATCACCTTATTTGCACACTTTGCTCCTGTCTATTGATGAATATAACCAGACTCTCCTAAACTAAAACCTCAGATTCACATCCCCTCCCACCTTATGATAAGACACCAAATGTGGTAGGAGAGTTAGCTGTCCTGAATTTGAATAGGGGCTAAAACGAACATATAATAACCAGGATACTTATTATATCTATATGGTTGATAGCAATCTCCCAAAATAAAAACTGAATTATCTTTGGATTAAACACAATTATATCAGTAAATATGGAAAATAACTGACAGTTTTAAGAATCATGATTTACAAAGTCTTTGTCTCTAAAATTGTAAGCAACCATAAATAACATTTTTCAGTCTGAATTTTTCAAAAGGCTGTGTGTGTGTGTGTGTGTGTGTGTGTGCGCGCGCGCATGTGTGTGTGTGCATGTGTGTGTGTGTGTGTGATGAAGCATCTCAAGATTTTTCATTTGAAGACCTGGAGTTCAGTTGTAATATGTTTATAAACTATGTAACTTCATACAATCTGTTCATATTCTCTAAATCCTCAACTTGTCCAGTTCTGAAACAAGGATTATATGTCAGAAGTTTCTAAAGTACTTTTATCTCTTTAACTCATTGCAATTTTTAGTTATATGAAGAAGAGATCACTTATGGCATTTTGACAAATTTAAATCACTTTTTCTAATTTTATTGTACTCTATATTTTGGCGTTGAGATTTACAAAATAGGAGACACATCATGTATCTGCTTGGGTTTTTGCAAAGTACCAAATTATAGAATACTCACAAAAGAGCTTAGTCACAATTTCATCCTATCTGTGACCCAGAACATTACAACAGCTTGTGCAGCATAAAAGGGCAAGAAAGGATAAACATCCTTTGCAATTATATAACAATAAATGAGCCATAGCTGATCAAGCATTATGATGGGATGTGTCTTGAGAGAATTTATTTAGTCAGTTAGTCATTTAGGAGAACTTGCACAGGGTAAATTCATTGGGCATATGGGCAGCATGTGTTCAAGGACTCCCTGCAGCATTGGGATGACACATTATTATAAAATATAGTACACCATCTCTGTTATTATGGTGATTCTCATAAGAAAAATAAATCTATGTTTTTTATATACACAAATTTCCTGGGAATAAAATAGCATAACAAAAAAAGGTGATGTGGAAACTATCTAAAGATATTTTTTTAACTGTGAAAAGGAGTGAATTAGATAGAATGAAATTTGATTGAGAATGGCATACACTATATAAAGATTTTTTTAATTTAATTTACCAGATGCCTCATGGTTTTTTTGTTTGCTTTGTTTTGGTTTTGTTTTTTTGTGTCACTTATTTTCTTTATTTCAAACCTAAAGTTCTTATTGACAGTTGAAATTAGGTGTTTTCTTTTTTATTCTGGAAATTCAGAGCAAATATACAGGACAAAGTGTTAAAACTAATTCTTTCAAGAATATTCACTGAGTGGGCACCAGGGTGACTCAGTTGGTTAGACGGCTGCCTTTAGGTCAGGCCATGATCTCAGGGTCCTAGGATTGAGCCCCATGTCAGCGCTCCCTGCTCAGTGGGGAGTCTGCTTCTCCCTCTGCCTCTGTCCCTCCCACTCATGATCTCTCTCTCTCTCTCAAATAGATACATAAAATCTTTAAAAAAAGAAAAAAAAGAATGTTCACTGAGTAATACTGCCAAGCCTTGTGTGGGGTCCAGTATACTTCTGTTTCTTTTCTAAGAGATTATGCTTTCCTTTCTTAACACACAGAGTGTTAACTACTACAATAAATCCACAACGATCCATTAAATAGATATTTTGTCTTCAAAGGAAATGGTTCCAGAAGAACTACTGAAATTCCCAATATACTTTTTTACTGACCAAGAGCAGTGGAAGTAAGAAACACCACACATGCTCATATCATCTTAGGGAAATCTTATGTTTGAAAAAAATTAACAGAGAAACATCCAAATAAAAGGGGACTTGTGAAACCAGATGTATTTTCATTCTATGTCACATAATCACTTGTTGGGTGATAAAGAAAGCCCAGGTAGTGATATTAGGTATTGGTGTACAAGTAATTCTGTGATGAAGCCAAATTATACCAGCTGTCTAGATCCAGTTATTAAACATAGTCAGGATTAAATCTATTTATACAGATTAGATTATGTTAAAAACAAAGATAATAAAAACTTGAAACTCATTACTTTCTAATTCTTCTAATACATTCTACTATTGGCCCTTGTCTTGAGGTTATGTCAATTCTAGCTCTGTAGTGAAAATACAAAGTATCTGCTACTTTGCATTTTTTCCTTAACTCCCAGTGTTGTGAAGTTGGTAGCCTGAAAAAGGCTCACATGAGACTATGTGCACCCTGAACTACAAGAGCTACAAATCAGTTCAGTTTACTGTTTTGTTGATTTGTTAGAATCACAAAAGCGATTGAAAATGTTGTGTATGTAATGTCTGTCTCTATTTTATTATGATTAGGGCAAAATTTGGAGTAATGTTCTACTACCGTAAAACTATCATCTGTTTCAGCAAATAAGGCACACACATCATTGACAAACTTTTGAATTTCCAATATAAGTAATCATTGCTTTGTCCTAATCATTAATTTAAATAAAAATATCAATCAAATCTCATGTCAAAACTACTTTCATCAGTCAGTTACATCCATAACAAAGGCAAAACACTTTAAAAGCTTTCTTGAGAACTGATTGTAAGAATTTAGAATAGGGGCACCTGGGTGGCTCAGTGGGTTAAAGCCTCTGCCTTCAGCTAAGGTCGTGATCTCAGGGTCCAGGCATGGAGCCCTGCATCGGGCTTCCTGCTCAGTGGGGAGCCTGCTTCCTCCTCTCTCTCTGCCTTCCTCTCTGCCTACTTGTAATCCCTCTCTCTCTGTCAAGTAAATAAATAAAATCTTAAAAAAAGAATTTAGAATAAAGAGGATTGTCGATGTTTGTATATGTGCACTATACTTCATGTATATCAGTAAAATTTGTAATAAACTTATGTATGCATGCATGTCATATTTTTCAGGGAGCTGTTAAAATGCACCATTACCTATTGTATAAACAAAAATGAAGTAACTAAAACAAGACACTGTAAAGAAAGGTAAAATTTGAAAATGAAGAAAAAGAAATAGGATACAGAGATTTCTCAGGCAATTCTTATTCTATGGTTAATGACAGTGAAACATTCAGTTTCAAAAAAAGGTAAATGATTCAAATAGATATTTCTCCAAAGAAGGTTTATGAATAACCAATAAACACACAAAAAGATGCTCAATATCATTGGTCATTAGGGAAATGCAAATCAAAACCAGGAAAAAATCACTTTTACGCATACTAGGATCGCTATAATTAAAAAGAAAAAAAAAGGAAAATAACAAGTGTTGTCAAGGATATGAAAAAATTAAAACCCTTATATATTATTTAGGGAACGTTAAGTGGTACAGGTTTCTCAAAAGGCTAAGTGTGTGAATACCATATATACAACAAGTCTACTCCTATGCATATAAGAAGTAAAAGCTATAACTCAAACAGATATTTGTACACCAATATTCATTTGTTATAAAATTTAGATGAATTCTAGCAACTTAGTGTCTACGCATGGTTTCCACATCTCTTCCTCCTCTTCTCTGCCTCTGTAGGTCAATGCTCACATTCTGTTTTTCCTTGAAATTCACCCATATTCTGGGCTAAATCAGGCCCCTTGTGTATGTTCCACTGTGGTACAAGTCACCAAGAGATGAGATACTTCTCCATATCACTGTCTCCAAACATTCCAGTGAATACAAGGTGGATAGCCATGCTGAAAAGAGCTGGTGGAGGAATACAAACTCCACTGTGTCTGCAGCTCTCAAGGCCTCTATTCACACAGCTAGGATATTCTCAGCTTTTAGCCATTTGTTAAAAATAGAGATGAAGGGCGCCTGGGTGGCTCAGTTGGTTGGGCATCTGCTTTCAGCTCAGGTCATGATCCCAGTGTCCTGGGATTGAGCCCCACATCAGGCTCCCTGCTTAGTGGGGAGCCTGCTTCTCCTTCTCCTCCCTGCTAGTGATCTCTGTCTCAAATAAATAAAATCTTAGAAAAAATGTAGACAAGTTCTTATAACTTACTACATACTTGTGTGGTATCCACGTCTCTTCCTCTTCTGACTGTGGGTCACTGCTCAGATCCCACAGGAAATGGACCCATATTTTCTTAGATATCAAGCTACTCATTTGTGCAATAACCTCCATTCTCCAATGAATCCAAGAAAACTTGTGATTTTGAAGTTGATCTTTTTTTTTATTGTTAGAATGGTATTCATGCTCTTTCCAACTTTACACAACACAGGGAGAATCTGAAATAATAGTTTTTTAAAAAACCCACAAACATTTTATTTTTAGATAAATACATTGAGTTTTGTATGTGAAAGGAGTTGGAGAATGAGGGCAAGTAATTTAGTATAACTCACTCAAAAAAAAAAAAAAAAGAAAAGAAAATCTCTGGAGCACCTGGGTGACTCAGTTGGTTAAGCATCTGCTTTAGCTCAGGTTATGATCCAGGGTCCTGGGATCAAGCCTCACCTTGGGCTCCCTGCCCAGCAAGGAGTTTTGCTTCTCCTTCTGCCCCTCCCCTGCTCATGCTCTCATTCACTCTCTCTCAAATAAATACAATCTTTAAAAAAAAAAAAAGAGAGAGAGAGAGAGAAAGAAAGCTCTAGAGTTAAGCAAAACATCAATCTTAGACACCAATTTGGAACTCTTGGAGATAACAATTTTTTCACATATCCATATAAAAAATTACTCATCCAATTCCAATAAATGTCATTGTAAACAATTTTCTATGTCTAGTTTATCATTTCCAGTGATGTTTTAGTTCCTTTTTAAGTCAATATCTAGCTTGCTGTTTTAAGTCTGTATTTGGCCACTAAAACAGAATGCCGTATACTGGGTGGCTTATAAGCAATAGAAATATATTTCTTATAGTTCTAGAACCTAAAACTATAGAACTATACTATAGTTCTTGATGCTCTCCTCTCTCTCTCTCTCTACACACACACACACACACACACACACACACACACACACACACACACACACACACACACACACTTCTATAGAACTATAGAACTAAACTAAATTTAAAATCAGGGTACTAGGATGGTTGAGTTCTAGTGAGGTTCCTTTTCTAGGTTGCAGACTATAGACTTGTATCCTCACATGTTAGCAGAAAAAGGAAGCAAGCTCTTTCATGACTCTTGTAATGGCACTAACACTATATATGTGGTTTTATATGGGATTAAGCCACTGAGATTTTAAAATGTATATATGAAAGGACTGGTGTAGCCTTATTATAGAAACCAATAACAAACATTGCAGAGCCTCCTTGGTAGATTTAGTGCCACTGGTTTGGAGTTCTGGAGCCAGAGGACAAAAAAATAGAAATAGGTCTTTCTGGATGGAAGGGTAGATGGAAGGATGGAAGGGAGCGAACATTGGTAAAACTGTCTCCTGTGATGATTTTCAAGGCAAATGAAATATACTGAGACTGTATCTCTAAGAGAAATAGGTAGAAGTAGTAGTGTGCTAATGTGTTGGGATATTACTGGATACTTTTGGCAAAATATTATAATAAATAGATCAAGAAAGAATATTGTTTTTTAAGTGCAGAGAGAAATAGAATTTAAAAATCAAAAGCATTTTGGGTTGAAAGTCTGTCTGCTTCTAGACCCCAAAGAGGAAATTATAATAATAACTGCTATAGCAACAACATTGAAAAAAAAAAGGCTTGGAAAGTGAAAACGTTGAAAAATATCTCAGTTGGATAAAGTAAAGCAGCCTTGTGTCAAACTTCAGATTAAGAATGTGACCATCCAGATGGTTTCAAAAAATGTCATTAAAATGAAGAAAATAGCATGGGGGAAAAGAAACAAAGGAAAACAGAAAGACTGAAACTTATTCTCAGATAAAACCTTTGTATTTGTTTGTTTGTTTGGTTGGTTGGTGCACAAAATTGACAAGCATCAGGAATATTAGGAGCCTACCACATTTTCCAAGCAATTAGATAGCCAAAGAAATAAAAAATCCTAGTCATCTGTTCAAAAGGTAGAGAATTAATAAAAACCTGAACACTCATGAACAGTGTTTATGAGAGAGCAACCTCCATCTTTTTCAGGACAAGCTATAAAGAATAATGTAGCGAGAAGAAGAAAAGAATAGCTGTGAGTGTGAAGCCAAGGCACACGAAAGAAGGTGTCCAAGAAGATTCCCCTCGGAGAAAACCTTCAAGAAACTTTCACCAGCTATCTCACCAACTATATTTTCCTAATTTAAAAATAGTTTGTGCTGAAGTTGGTGGTGGGAATCCACTTCTCTCCATGCACGAATAAGTGTATTTCCTTTTTCTTTCTTCCTTTCTTCCTTTCTCCCTCCCTCCCTCCCTCTCTCTTTTTCTCTTCTTTCTTTCTTTCTTTCTTTCTTTCTTTCTTTCTTTCTTTCTTTCTTTCCTTCTTTCTTTCTTCTTTCTTTCTTTTCTTCCTTCTTTTCTTTCTTTTCTTTCTTTCTTTCTTCTTTTCTTTCTTTCTTTCTTTTTCTTTCCTTCCTTCCTTCTTTCCTTCCTTCCTCCCTCCTTCTTTCTCTTTCTTTCTTTCTTTCTTTCTTTCTTTCTTTCTTTCTTTCTTTCTTTCTTTCTTTTTCTTTCTTTCTTCCTCTTTCTTTCCTTCCTTCCTTCCTCCCTCCCTCCCTCCCTCTTTCTTTCTTTCTTTGTTCCTTTCTTTCATTCTTTCTTCTTTTCTTTTGTCTTTAGTTAGCCAAAATTACCATTGTTTTACCAGTCATTGAAAATTAAGACAAGTATTTCTATCTTATTTTCAGCAATTATCAAATCATCAAAGGAGCCATCCTTGACCACCCTTTTAACATCATGTCCCCCACAACTCCACCTGTGGTGTGGAACCCCATCCTGCCTATGTATGTCATTTTGTATCTCCTCATTCTGATTTATTATTTTATGGCACCTTTTGCAATATGGAATATATTAAGTATGTCATTTGTTTATTGCCTGAATCTCTCTCTACAAATTAAGCTTCTTGACAGACAGAACTATAGATCTTTCTGCCACTGTATACTCAAAGACTATGTTAGTATCTACAATATAGTAAGGTTTGACTAAGTAAATAAACTGTAGATACTCAGATGAAGTCTGCATGTTTTTTCCATACACATCTGTGAGATGACTGCCTTGGTATTAAATAAAGGAGTTGTATATATTTTGTTTCCTGGGGCTGATTCATAGTGGGGTTTCTGATTATAATGGTAATAAATATCTATGAGTTAAAATGGAATTACAGATCCAATAATTTGCACGAACATTTTTTCCTAAGTATATTCCTAGTGCAAAAATAAATATGCAGAATGTAATGTATCCTAAGGAAATAATACCTTTATATATGTTTTATAATATTTCACTTTTTATTTCTAGGCTAGAATTCCTAATTACATATGTATCAGTTGAGGTTAAATTACCTATGTGATAATTCCACCTGCCTGATGTATCACTTAGAAAGTTACTTTATTTTTCTTTGATAATAAGTAATGCATGTTTACTGTGAAAAAATCAGAAAAGGGCATTTAAATGTTATACATGCATAACTACTACAATTATTTTGTAGCATATTCCAACCAGTTTTATTACTAATTTTTTTTGAAGATTTTATTTATTTATTTGAGAGAAAGAGTGAGGGAGAGAGAACACGAGTAAGGGGAAGGGGAGAGGAAGAGAAAGTAGCAGGTTTCCCACTGAGCAGGGAGCTCAGTTGGGGGGTGGAGGGTGGAAACACAATCCCAGGATACTGGGATCATGACCTGAGCCGAAAGTAGATGCTTAAACAACTGAGCCACCCAAGCGCCCCCAGTTCTATTACTTAATCCTATATTATGTGCAAAGTTCTGTGATGTTATATGTTCCCTGCTGAGCAAGAAGCCCCATACAGGACTTGATCCCAGAACCCTGGGATCGTGACCTGAGCTGAAGGCGATGGTTAATTGACTGAGCTCCCCAGGCATCCTGATGTTATATATTCTTCAAAACTATCATTTTTGAAAGCTTAGTATAATCTATAATATAATTTTACCATAATTAATAAATTATACTCTCTTTCAATTATAGTTTTTTTCTTTATATAAAATACTATTTTGGCCATACAGTTATATTATTATAGAATACATTCTAAAAAAAAATTTTTTTAAAGATTTATTTATTTATTTATTTGGCAGAGAGAGAGACAGCAAGAGAGGGAACAAAAGCAGGGGGAGTGGGAGAAGGAGAAGCAGGCTTCCTGCAGAGCAGGGAGCCCAATGTGGGGCTCAATCCCAGGACCCTGGGATCATGACCTGACCTCAAAGCAGATGATTAATGACTGAGCCACCCAGGCACCTTATTCTCAAAATATCCTATATTATATATATACATGTATCATATATATGTATGTATGCTTCACACATCACATATGTATCACATATAAAATGAAGAGGTATTATAAACTTTGATATCATGTATATTATAACATATTGCTTAATTACTTTACCATATTTATAGTTTATTAAATTTTTACTCTATAGAATTTCCTGAATAACCTGGAAATGTCTTATTTTCCACTACTTAATATAGCAATCTTCTTAAGTTATTTCTAGTTTTTAAGGTGAAATCTTGAGTATCATTTTTTTCCCTTTCATTTTCACTTCTAAGCAGTGAGTCTGGATTTGTGTTCATATATGTTGGCTTTTCTGAAACCTTCTTTTGCAAATTTATATTTCACACTCTTAGAATCATCCAAATATTTTGAAAAGAAAATGTGAGCTGAACTAAACATATACTGATAAGATCCTTGAAAATAAAGACTGACTCCATATACAAAATTAATCAGGTATAGCCTAGAGATATCAAATCAACAACAAAATGAAATATTTTATTTTATTTTATTTTAAAGATTTTATTTATTTATTTGACAGACACAGAGAGAGATCACAAGTAGGCAGAGAGAGAGTGGGAAGCAGGATCCCAACTGAGCAGAGAGCCCAATGTGAGATCATGACCTGAGCCGAAGGCAGAGGCTTTAACCCACTGACCACACAGGCGCCCGAAAATGAAATATTTTCAATGTGAAAAATTTAATAACAAACTTTATTTATATATTTTGGTAATTTTTTTCATTACAGCTTTGATGCCCAATACTGATCTAGCTTTTTTTGGTATTTTACGATGCTAACTGGCCTGACAGTTAAAAGGAGGCATTTTTGGTAGAAAGGAGCATTGAGATGAAATGCATATGGAAGAGTGTATATACAAGTATTAGAGACCGTACATGTAGAAGATAATTTGGATTGATAAATCTGAAGGTTTTGACATGTAGATATCATGATTCAGAAAATGATAGATGTTTTAACTATTAAAACTGAAATATTAGTTGAAGAATACACAGAACAAATAGTTCTAGAGAAATTATATATCAAATCCAGATTACATTTCTCTCTCCTTTAGACTCCTGTCTGTTTTCCAAATTTTAGACATTCTGTCATGTCAGAAGATGATGTACAATCTATGTGCAAATTTTTCTTTTTTTATTAATGAAATCGTTTACTAATTCATGGATTTTTTTTTCTTTTCTTTGTCTTAGAATTGGGAGTTCAGTGCAAAGCTTTGCTTAAAGAATACATTAAAAAATATTATCTTTCAAAATGCTATTTCATTTATAGATTTAATTAAGGAAAATTATATTTAGGAGATCATTTGTTAATTCACGTTTACTGAAAATTTTATAATTACTTGATATAGAGAGGAAGTATTAATTCAAATTTCATATATTCAAGGCTGATCTCATTTACTAACTCCGTATGAGCCAGCTTAACTTCAACATACAGCTGGCAGATAAAATACACAATATCAGTTATTTATGGGATTCAAAGTTTTCCAAGAAGTGCAAATATCACATAGCTCTCTGTAACTCCGGTTGAGTCACAGGAAAGTTTATCTAAGATGAAATTATAGAGATTAGAGAGGTAGGTGTGCAAAGGGCAGATTATTTTTTTTAATTTTTTATTTAAATTCAATTTAGTTAACATATAATGTATTACTAGTTTCAGAGGTAGAATTTAGTGATTCATCAGTTGCATGTAACACCAGTGCTCATTACTTTCAGTGGCCTCCTGAATGCTCATCACCCAATTATCCATCCTCTCACCCACCTCCCCTCCAGCAGCCCTCAGTTTGTCTTTTTATAGTTAAGTGTCTCTTAATAGTTTACCTCCCTCTTTTTTCATCTTACCTTATTTTTCCTTCTCTTCCTGTATGTTCATATGTCTAGTTTCTTAAATTCCACATATGAGTGAAATCATATGCTATCTGTCCTTCTTTGACTGACTTATTTCACTTAGCATAATACCCTCTAATTCCATCCACATCAATGCAAATGGCAAGATTTTTTGGGGGGGATATCTGAGTAGTATTCATATACATATATCATTATTATATATAATATAATACATTATATTATATATTATATATATCCCATTATATATAATATATTTCTATTATATACATATAATGTATATATATTCCGTTATGTATGTATATTCCATTATATATATAATGTGTGTATATATGTATATGTGTATATATACCACATCTTCTTATCCATTCATCTATTGATGGACGTCTGAGCTCTTTCTGTATTTTAGCTACTATAGACATTGCTGCTATAAACCATGGGTTTCATGTGCCCCTTCAAATCACTATGTTTGTATCACAGGGCAAGTTATTAAGTCACTAATAAATAAGCCATTGGAAGTTTTAAATAATAGTAATTGTTTTTAGGAATTGCCTGATAAAGGCTAAGAGTGAAAAAGATAAAAGCCAGCCTGGTACTATAGAGAAAGATATAGACTAGAGATTCAGAAGTAGATCTATGGGAATTAAAAAATCAAATGGGATTATGCTTAGTTATAATAATTGGTAGAATGAATTTTAAGCAGAAAAGTAAAATATGATAATGCTCTCCACCCCTGTATTGCCAAGAAAACTTCAATTGTAATGTCTGTCCCTCAGCAATTATAAACTGTCAAGTAAGTATAATAAACAAATGCCAAGTTACTAGAGAGTAAACAACAGAAGACAGTTTTGAATAGTAATCAAGTTAGAATAATGTAATAACCAAACATGAGTTTCTACTTTTTTGCAGCTTTTCATCAGAAGGCCAAGTCCTAGGAGTATGGCATGTGGTAATTAGAAATCTGGAGAGAATCTGCTTTTGTTCTGCATTCAAGAACCAAACAAGAGATTCTGGGTTACCCTGTAGTTGTTGGAAAGTGAGCGAAACACTAGAATGCAGACAGCCAGAGAGGGGGATCTCGAATTTTCATGTATTATTCTGCAAAGATTGATGATTTATACCTGAATCACTCAAATATGGCACAGACTCACCAGACTTGAATTGAAGCTCAAAAGACAGATTTTGTTGTTTGTGTCTAAAAAAGTCAATCGTTTCTTTAAAAAATAAAATCAACTTGGGGAGCCTGAGTGGCTCAGTCAGTTAAGTGTCCAACTCTTGATTTTGACTCAGGTCATGATCTCAAGGTCGTGGGATTGAGCCCCCCCACCCCCATCAGACTCCATGCTCAGAGGGGAGTCTGTTTGGTGATTCCCTCTCTCCTTCTCCCTCTGCTCCTTCCCTTCCTTTCTCTCTCTTTCTCAGATAAATAAATCAATCTTTAAAAAAAGAGTTACTAAAAAATAAAGTCAACTTTCTTTGAAAGAACATAAAAGATTCCAGCATATCTTTAACATTGATAATGCCCAAGATACAATGAAAATTACTTGACCAAAAGAAACGAAATTTTCTGTATTCCAAAGAAAAAAAGAGTCAATGAGGCTGACTCTGAGATGACCCTTATTGTGAATTAGTACTTGAGAATTCTAAAGTATTATAACCATGCTGAATGACATAGAAACAAAAATGTTCCTTGTTGTTGAAAAAACAGAAGTATCATCAGAAAAAAATGGGAAATATGAAAAAGGACCAACAGGAGATAATCAAACTGAAAAATAAAAGCATTTAACAATTAAGATACACTGAATTGGCTTAACAACAGACTAAAGATGACTGAGCAAATAGTAAACTGGAGAATACAACAATAGGTCAGTATTCAATCTGAAGAAAAAAATTTACCAAGAGTTTGCAATATATGTTTACTATTAATCCAAATTTTCTTTCAAATAGCACTATACCATTTTAAAGCAGTGTGAGTAGTTTATAACAAAATAATCCTAATTCCTCCCTTCCATCCTTTGTGTTAGCCACAGGTCCCTGCCTGCCTCTACACCAACCTCAGTTCTTGAGTTTGGCTTAGAAAGAGTTCAGAGCCAAACTCTCAAGCAATCAAGAGTTTATTAGAAAGTTTAAAAAGTGTAGGTACGCTCTCATGATGGGAGCGAGAAAAGCCCAGATGGCAGCTATAATTGGGGTCAGTCATCTTTTCTTTTTATGTTTGAATAGGTTATAGGTCACAGCTAGGGCAGTTCGTTACTTGGATTGCAGTCAGTCATATCTAAGGAACTCTTCTTACCTGTCAGGACAGGAGGTTTTTGACCCTATATGGTCCTTGTTGGAACCGTCATGGCAGCCACCCATCACAAGGTGGAGTCAAACCACAGTGTAAATGTATTATAATAAAGATCTAGATGACTATGGGGCAGCAGTCCTAGGGGAGAGTGCATGCGTGTTCTCGGGCATCTCTCCTCACTGTTTGAAATGTGGTTCCCATTCTTCCTTACAGTCAGAAACATCTGTTCCCTGCTGTATCTAACTGCCAATTCTATGGTTCGTATCACTGCTGTCATTCATTTTACTTATCTATAAGCATACTTAAGTGAATACATTATTGCTATCATTAGTCTGAACAAGCTGTTATCTGATAGATCAAGTAAGAGTAAGAAATCTTCACTTATTCCTTCTATGATACTCTTCCTTTCTTTAAGTAGATTTTAGTTTCGCGTGTATCATTTTCCTCTCCCTAAAGAACTTCTTTTAATATTTCTTGCAAGGCAGGTCTACTGGCAACAAATTATGTCAATTTTTGTTTTTTGAGAAAGTATTTCTCCTTCACCCTTAAAGGATAATTTCTCATGAAGCAAAATTCTAAGTTGTTTTTTTTTTCTATCAACACTTTGTTTCACTCCACTTTCTTCTTGCTTACATGCTTGCATGTTTTTTGAAGAGAGGTCAGATGTAATGCTTATCTTTTTTCTCTGTAGGAAAAGGTTGGTTTGTTTTGTTTTGTTTTGTTTTTTTCCTTCTGGCTTCTTCCAGCATTTTTTTCTTTATTTTGGCTTTTCTGTAGTTTGAAAATGATATGCCTAGGTGCAAAGTTATTTTTCTGTTGTTGTTTTTGTTTTTGCATTTATCATGCTTAGTGTTCTCTGAGCTTCCTGAATCGGTGGTTTGGTCTGACATTAATTTGGGGGAAATTCTCAGTTCAAATATTTCTTTCATTTCTCTCTTTATTCTCTTTCTGGTATTCCCATCACATGCTTGTTTTCCCTTTCAGCTTGTCCTACATTTCTTGGATATCCGTTTCTGTTTTTTTCAGTGTTTGTTCTCTCTGCTTTTCAGTTTTGGAGGTTTCTATCAATATACCCTCAAGCTCAGAAGTTCTTTCCTCAGCTCTATCAGTCTACTAATAGAGCCACCAAAGATATTCATTCTGGTTACAATGGTTTTTGTTTTGGTTTGGTTTGGTTTGGTTTGGTTTTTTGTTTTTTGGGTTTTTTTTTTAATCTCTAGCATTTTAAAAAATTCCTTCAGGATTTCCATCTCTTTGCTTATGTTGCCCATCTATTGTTGCATGCTGTTTTTTTCCATTAGAGCCTTCAGTATTAACCATAGTTATTTTAAATTCCTGGTTTGGTAATTTCAATATCCTGGCCATATGTCGTTCTGATGCTTGCTCTATTTCTTCAAATTGTGTTTTTTGCCTTTTGGTCTGCATTTTAATTTTTTCTTGATAGGTAAACTTGAGGTACTGAGCATAAGGAAATAGGTCTGTAGTAATGTGGTGGTGAGGTGTGGGGAGGGGAGGTGTTTTGTAAACCTATGATTAGGTCTCAATGTTTTCAGTGAGTGTCTGAAAACTTCACAAACATTTCTCAGTTTTTTTTAATCCCCTCTCCATACTTAGCTGGGACAGGATGGCTAGAGTGAGATAGAGTTGGATGTTTTCCTTCTCTCGCTTACTTAAGCTCTGTTACCCCAGCCAGTAAGACTCTTGTTAACTAGTTTATACTGAAGGCAGGAATGTACTCTGGTGCATTTAAAGGTAGTTCCTTAGGCGCCTGGGTGGCTCAGTGGGTTGAAGCTGCTGCCTTCGGCTCAGGTCATGATCCCAGGGTCCTGGGATGGAGGCCCACATCGGGATCTCTGCTCAGCAGGGAGCCTGCTTCCTCCTCTCTCCTCTCTCTCTGCCTGCCTCTCTGCCTACTTGTAATCTCTCTCTCTGTGTCAAATGAATAAAAAAAAAAATCTAAAGGTAGTTCCTTATTCCTTGCATCCCCTGAAGCATGAAGGGAACTTTCTCCTATATTTATGGTGAGAATCTGAGGGCCGCTGGATGCAAAACTCATTAAAGTGTGGGGGATTCCCCTGTGACTGTGGTTCCCTGGATTTTTAACTCTCAGAGTTGTTCACACTGAGCCTCCAGCAATTTGTTAATTACCTCGATTCAGGTTTTCCTACCACTAATTCCCACAGAGGTTCTGCTCATGGAGGAGTAGACCCTCTCACGGAGGTTCTACTACAGTCTCTGCTGCAGTAAGCAGACACCCTACATTTACCTGTCTTTCTTCCTAAGCCTGGGGGCAGGGTTTGCTCCGAGTCCACAGTTCTTGGATAGAACTCTTTTTGACTTTTCAATCTGTATAGCTTTTTACTTTTTGTTAGGATGAGACTTTCATTCTCCTTACATGCAGAACCAGAAATTGCCCAGCTAATTTTTCAAAGATTTTTATATGCTTTCTGCTATGCTGAATTCTCTAGCCCAACGAATGACAGCTTAAATGCACATATTCAACCAAGCTTGTATGAAATGGTATTGTATTAATCATGTATTTGTTGTGTTATATTTATACTGGCATCTTTAGCCAGTTTAATTTGGCTTTCTATAAAATTTGAGAATATGTTTCCATGGGATATTTACAAAGCAGGAAATTGTCCTTTGGCAGTGGTTCATATTGTCATCGCCTGAAAATTCTATTTTATGAAACTTTATAAAGCAAAAAAAGGAACAGGTTACTATTATCTTGAATAGGGGGGCTAAATTCATACAAAACACTATAGAGTCCAAACAAAGTCTTATTCGAGAGATTATGCTATGTTTCATATAGAATAGAATAAAATGTATTCAGGTATAGAGTTCTTGCCCAAAGGCAGTCATGAAAATGTCTTACTTACCACTTCTAGGGAAAAATTTCATAGCAGAGGATCCTTAAAACCAAAAGTCCCTCAGTCAGTAATGATAGACTGATAAGATTCAAATTAACAGAGATTGATCCTAAAATGGATGTCAAGTTTAAATCGAACATCAAAGAATCTATTCTGACAAAAGATCATGGCAAGAAATAAAAGATAAGGAATAATTTTTCTTTAAAGTACAAATTAAAAATAATTAAATCAAGGCCACATGTTGAGTAAGTTACATAACTAAAAATGAATTCCAGACATTTTATTGGTCCTCCACTTTAAGCACTATGGTAGAATCTTTTTTTTAAAAAAAAATCTAATTTGTATTTTTGGAGTCTAGATTATCTCTGCTAATTGCTAATCCTCAATAGTAAAAATAGATGGCTTACTTTTTTTTTTCCTGTTAATACATTTTGAGTTTATTTGATGTTCTTTTTTCCATTTCTTATCCTAAATTTGTTGTTCTAAAATTTCCTGAATGATGGAAAATCACTTTTACTAATCTCTTTGAATATTTTTCCTTTATTACTTCCTGGAGTTTCTTGAACATCACTTAAAAAAGTATTCACATTCATTTTAAAAACAATATCTAAATAACAGTCTAAGATTTTTGATGGTAGTCCTTTGACATAATCAGTCAAGTTGAAATGATGCAGATTAATTCACTAAAATGACAGGGACTGTGATTTACTAGATTTTGTAGATTAGTAAGCAAGCAAATCCGTGCACAATAAAAAATTAAGGGTAGTGCAGCATAAATTGATTTTTTTCATTTATCTTGACAACTATAGTTTAAATTATTTATGACATGCTTCACAGTATGCTAATGAATAGCCTCTAGTATCCTACAAAATAGAATTTTGAAGTTTAGACAACTAACTTAAAACCTGTGCTAATAAATCTTGTCTGAGGTATGTTAAGATGCTAGGGCTTTGTGAGAAATTAGTTTTAAAAAAAGTAAAGGAAAGAAAGAAAAAGAACAGAAAAGTGCTATATAGGTTGGCTTCCTTAAATAGAATTTATTTTAAAGTGTGATGTGTCCCTCTGGCATATCTGATTTCTTTAACATTTCTGTGTCCCAGAAAAGTCTAGTAAGTTCTCTGAGCTGCTATTTGATTTTCTTTGCTATATTCCTCTGACAACTTTGCATGATAGAGATATATGATGTTATCTTAAAAGTTATCACAGGACTTGCAAATCAAAATTAAAGAATTGATATCATCTCTTTTAAATTCATTCTGTAAAAAGAGACATTTAGAAATGAATTGTTATTTAAAATTATAATCTTATGATTTCCACATTATTTTAAGCCATTAGTTAGAATCATACTAGTGGTATGACCCTTCATTTACTGGTTTTGCAAGAAAATCTAAGATGTCAAGATGTATTCTCATATTTTAGTTGTAAACACATATATACTTTAAAACAGACAGAGTACAAGGCTTTGATGTCTCACTAAAGTGAAAATTTAATGAAATAATAAATAATCTGACTGACTTTTGAATTAGAGGTGGAAGACAGACAAACTATTAATTATTTACTTCATTTTTTCTTTGTTTATGCCTATTAGAAGATTGATTTTTGGCATTTATTCCATGTTGCACACTGAGAATGATAGGATTTATTAATATTTAAGACATAATATTTTAGATGCAAATACACACTTATATTTTATTTGGCATTAAAATGCTCCTTATCCAAAGCCATTTTTCTCCTTCCTCAACACCCAGACATGTACAAACATACTCATTCTAAAACACAAACACACACACACACAGAGGAAAAAACCACAAATATTATAAGAATACAAAGTATTTTTTTCAATAACTATGTCTGACATTCCATTTAAATATTTATTTAAGCATTATTTTTTTTTTGTTTCTATAGGCCATATAAAATTTATAATTAGAACATCTATCATATTGAGGACTAAAGTAGATTGGGTAAGTGTATTTGTTTTCTAGGCCTGCCATAACAAAGTATCACAGACTAGATGGCTTAAACAACAGGAATTCATTTATCAAAATTCTGGAAGTTAGAAGTCCAAGGTCAAGATGTTGTCAGAGTCAGTTTCTTCTGAGGCCTCTTTGTGTTGCAACTGGCCACCTTCTCACTGTGTCCGCACGTGGTCTGTCCTCTGTGCACACAGGTTTCTGGCACCTACCATATTTCCTCTTCTTATAAGGACATCAGACAGATGCTAGGTGGTTCACTCAGTTGAGCCTCTCCCTTTGGCTCAGGTCATGATCCTGGAATCGTTGCATTGAGTCCCGTATGGGGCTCCTTGCTCAGCCGGGAGCCTGTTTCTCCCTCTGCCTGCTGCTCCCCCTGCTTTGTGCTCTCTCTCTCTCTCTCTGTCAGATATATAAATAAAATCTTTAAAAAAAGAAAAAAGACTCTTTCCCTCTCCTTTTAAAAAAAATAGGACACATCAGTCATATTGGATTAGAGGCCACTTTAAAAAACTCATTTTAACTTAATCACCCCTTTAAAGACCTTATCTTGAATGGAAATGCTGTTTCTTCTTTTCTGCTGCAGGATCCAGGGACTGGTTTCAAGATGGGCAAGTTCATGAAACCCAGGAATTTAGTGCTGGTCCTGGCCTGATGCTACTCTGGACACAAAGCAGTCATTGTGAAGAACATTGGTGATGTCACTTCAGACCATCTCTACAGCCACGCTCTGGTGGCTGGAACTGACTGCTATCCCTGCAAAGTGACAGCCGCCATAGGCAAGAAGATAATTGCCAAGAAGTCAAAGATCACATCTTCTGCGAAAGTTTATAACTACAATCACTTCATGCCCACAAAGGTACTCTGCGGATATCCCTTTCAACAAAAGTGTTGTCAACAAGGATGTCTTCAGAGACATATCTCTTAAATGTAGGGCCTGATGAGAGGTCAGGATCAAGTTGGAGGAGAGGTATAAGACCAACAAGAACAAATGGTTCTTCTAAGCTGTGGTTTTAGATTTGTTTTATTTCAGTCATTAAAAGTACCCCCCCCAAAGAAAGACCTTCTCTCCAAATATGATTGTATTTCAAGACATCGGAGGTTAGGACGACAATATGTAAACGTAAGGAGGGCACAACCAACCCATAACACTAAATCTGGATACTCCTTAGTTAAACCTATGTAAGAATTTGTAAAATGAAAAATATTGGAGAAATTCATTTTTTTCTCTTCTAATGCAGTAGTTAAATTTTAGTGACTGCCCAAGTTCACAGAGGGGGATTACTCTCTCGTGTCCTTTGATACTTAACAACATGGACACATTTAAGTTTGCAACCAACCTAACCTTCCTTCCTTCCTTCCTTCCTTTTTCCTGCCTTCTTTTCTCCTCTTCCCTTCTTCTCTTCTTCCCTCTCCTTCCCTCCCTCACTCTCTCTTTCTCTCTTTCTTTCATCTTTGTCTGTTTCTATCTCTGCCTCTGTAAGTATGGGCTTCCTGACCAACTTCAGTGAACCAGGTCTGTGTTAGACGCTAAGAATAAAAATGTGAGGTAATGAAATACATCCACAGCCTTCATGGAGCTTACACTCCAGCAGCTGTGTTAGATATTGTGTACTTATTATTATTATTATTATTATTATTATTATTATTATTATAATTTTTGCAATGAGGTGGGATTTTTATTATCTTTCTGAAGTCAGGTAGCTCTAGGGGGAAGAACTAGGTGACATCTTAGGCTTATCTCAAAGGAGTACCTTTCGATTTTGCTGGTTATAGATCCCGGGGCTTCCTGATTCATTCATCACCACCCCCAAGATGTACAGAAAGAAGAGTGGAGGTTTCAGAGGCATCTGCATGCTGGTTAGACCTGGGCTTGGGGCTTCTGTCTCTTATTGGCTATTTGACCTTTGGCAAGTTATCCAAATTTGCCGAGCCTCGGTGTTTCACTCCGTGAAATACGATAACAGTAGTTGCTACTGTTTAGAATTGTTACAAGGATTATATAAATTGTGTAAAGCCCTGGGGGGTATTGCCTGGTACTTCGCACACACTGCTTAAGTGAAAGCTCTTGTTCTTCTCTGAATCACAGTGTCTTTGTGACATTTGTGACCCAGAGTACCTCTTTTTTTTTTTTTTTTTTAGTTATTTGCCCCAGGAGTATAGGTCTGTGAATCATCAGGCTTAACACCTTTCACAGCATTCACCATAGCACAAACCCTCCCCAATGTCCATAACCCAGCCACCCTATCCCTACCCTCCCACCCCCCAGTAACCCTCAGTTTGTTTCATGAGATTAGGAGTCTCTTATGGTTTGTCTCCTTCCCGATCCCATCTTGTTTCATTTTTTCCTTCCCTATCCCCCAAACCCCCGCCCTGCCCTCAAGTTCCTCGTATCAGAGAGATCATATGATAATTGTCTTTCTTTGATTGACATGGATGGGACTAGAGGGTATTACACTAAGTGAAATAAGTCAATTAGATATTGTGTAATTATACAGATAAAAGACATTATTAAAACACTGCCAAATGCTAATAAGGAAGTACAGGTACCAGTAAAATGCTAAAGTGGAAGTTCTCACCTAGTTGAAGTCCCAGGGAAATTATACTTGGAAAAGTTGTGATCTGAAGGATAAATACAAAGAAATGTCATTTACGAAGTTTCTGAAATAGAATGTTTGGAGAACTGAATAAAGAATAGTTGGGGTTAAGAGAGGTAGATATGGGTCAATAAATCCATGGTTGAATAAACAGCTTAAAATATAATTAAGAAGCATAATTTCAGCATTCTTTACTTTGTGGAATAAGATTTTATCAATACCATTGCTGCAATTAAAAGGATTTTATAGCATTGCATTTCCATGCCTATGATTTTAGCTGGAAAAGCAATTGAAAATTTTATCAAAATAATCAGAAGCAAAGATTTCCAAACATAAAGAGAGATGTGAAGCTAATATTTAAATAAAACATAAAAAGGAGGGCGCCTGGGTGGCTCAGTGGGTTGAAGCCTCTGCCTTCGGCTCAGGTCATGATCTCAGGGTCCTGGGATCGAGGCCCATATCGGGCTCTCTGCTCGGCGGGGAGCCTGCTTCCTCCTCTCTCTCTGCCTCTCTGCCTACTTGTGATCTCTCTCTCTCTGTGTCAAATAAAGAAATAAAATCTTAAAATAAATAAATAAATAAATAAATAAATAAATAAATAAAACATAAAAAGGAAATAGCACAAGTGATTAAATTTAGTCACTTTTCAGATGACACTTATAGAATTTTATATACATATTGTCTAACTTCTCAGCATATTAAAATTTATAATATTAAAATATATTCTTTTTAGTACCTACTTAGAAATAAGAATAGAGGTTCTTGAGTATCATTTTAAGGCCCGATGAAATGCTACACATGCAATCTTAACAATTTTATAACTTCATTGCAAACTTATCTGAAGCCTATACCTGCTGCTTGTCAACGTTTATTCAGGAATCTCTTTCTAGCTATTGTGGAGAATTTTCCAGTATTAAAAGTGAGTAAAGATAAATAAGCATTGCTTTTTAAGTTGCTTCCAACCTAAATTAAAAATGGAATACAACGGGGTGTGCATTATTGAATGGCTTCTTTTAGTATAAAAACCTAGAAGGAAGGGGGTAAAGTAGCTGGTCTATGATCCATTTATCTGCCCTGCCATTACGTGATCAGGCACTCATAGGGGAAAGAAAATACAAGTGGTCCAATCTAATGTCATCATAAGCAAGATAACCAGACCTCAAGGTAAACAGTATTTGCTAGGGAAGAGTCTTTACCTTTGAAACCCTCTCAGTAGTATGTTACTAGTTTATGATTGTTTTGTGTAAATATACCTGCAATCTATGCATTGCGATGCCTAACTCCACAGCAATTGTCAAGTAAGTAGGCAACTCTCTGTGTTAAAAAGTTGGAGATGTTCCATGACATGAATGCTCCCTGCTGTGTGAGGTGGTGTAGGACCTCATTTAGGGATTCACTCACTTATTGTTCTTTACCAGGGAATGTGTGTCCAGTGTAGAAGGAAAGGGGCTGTCTAAAATGTGCCAGACATCTCTGCTTTACCTGTGTCTACTTACTGGTTGAAACTGAAATTATTACTAAAATTTAATTTGGGTAAGATTGCTGATTCCTATGGGTATGATTTGGCAAACCAGTCTTTTACCTAGTTTTAGCTCAACACACACACACAAACACACATGTAAAATTGAAAATTTCATATCCTTTTTGTCTAAACGGATATGAAACTTTCAATTTGCCTTTGAATTTTGTTTTATATTTAATGAAAATTTGACTGAAGTTCGTTTTACATATATAAAAGGACGAGATTTTAAATGCACAGTTTGAAAAATTCTGACAAATGTATACAAATTTAGAGCAAAATATACAAAGTTCTGTTACCACAGAAAATCCCCTTCCTTTTTTGAGGCAAAGATTATTCTTTCCTCAGAAATTAAAGAGTCAATCCCATTTACAATTGCACCCAAAACCATAAGATACCTAGGAATAAACCTAACCAAAGAGGCAAAGAATCTGTATTCAGAAAACTATAAAGTACTCATGAAAGAAATTGAGGAAGACACAAAGAAGTGGAAAAACATTCCATGCTCATGGATGGGTAGAATAAATATTGTGAAAATGTCTATGCTACCTAGAGCAATCTACACATTTAATGCAATCCCCATCAAAATACCAGCAATTTATTTCAAAGAAATGGAACAAATAATCCTAAAATTTATATGGAACCAGAAAAGACCCCGAATAGCCAAAGGAATGTTGAAAAAAAAAA